>RXPK01000263.1:44666-228292 GCA_004143645.1 Protaetia brevitarsis | reverse complement strand
TTATTTTAAGAACACTGCATTGAAATCCCCAAAATCTACGTTTAAATAAGGAATTAAATGTTTCACATTTTTAAATTTTTGTTAAGTACAGATTGCAAAAAGTATTGAATAAAATTATCATAGTAAGAAATTTTGAGGTTAACAATATTTATAAAGAAATATATTAGAATTAGAAAGAAATAAATACATCGTTTGATTTTATTTTATTTATTCTCGATCCTTTTACAAAATGTTGTAAAAAATAATATTAACAATCTCTAATAACCAAATTTAAATTTAATCACAATTTTATAATTTTTAAGTAATTTCCACGATAATGCGAGAAAATATCTAGGATTTTGATTTACATTAATATATAGTGATTTTAATACTATTATTTTGAGGTTACTAAAATTAATTGCGGGAAATTTAAATTTTGTTATTTAAAATCTTCTATTAAAGTATTAAATTTATTTTTTCTTCAAAAATTAATTGAGCAGTAACATTTTGGTTGCATGTATGAGCAACTGGTTCTAATAATGCCTTTCTGTCTAAATTAAAATTTAGTTTAAAGTTAATTACATTATCGAAACAATTTTATTGTTAAGGAAAATTAAAAAAAGAATGATTTTTTTATTGTAAAACTGATTTACATTAGCCACAATAGCGCTGTCTTAAATTGAAACTTACTTCCATCTAGGTTTCTTAACTTGCGTAACTACCAACGAATTAATAAAAAAAAACCATTTCTCATAACCAAAAATGCAAAAACCAAATGTGTCATAATCATTTCTCCTGCCCTACTTTAATTTTTTTATTTTTCCATTAACTTTTATCATTCGTATCTCTGTAGTTTTAAAATTTGACGCACTTAGGATGTCCCCAAAAGTTATAGCGATAATCACATTAGTATTAACTAAGAAAAAAAAAATTCACCGGTTTATATTGGCATGCGATATGTAAATATTTTTGTCGGGGGATCTGTACGAATTTCCCCTAACTCAGGGGGTGGGTCGGCGTGGGTTGTTCTACCCCGGGAATGGAGGTATAGAAGAGAGAACTGTGCCCCGCTCTGTTTTGCTCGATATTTGAAGGTCCGGTACGTCGTGTCTTATGGATATATAAAGCTACGTGTTCTAAAACGTTATACGTTTAAAAATTATTAAAAATTTGTAAACGTGAATAAAACTTGCTTAATTATAAAGCATTTAATAACAATTTTAATGTTTAAACGAACGAAATGAATGAATAAAATCTTTTGCGATATTTTGAAGTTCTAAGATTTCTTATACAGTGAAAAATGCACAAACCTTTGTTTAATTAAGAATACCGTTATGTTTTACGGTAAGCAACGCGGAGAGGTACTCTATATAAGACACTCAGGTAGTTCTAGTTGGCAAAACTACTTATACAAATATATATATTGTATAAAACAAGGTTTCATGTATTGTATGCCTATATAAAATATATAATATACCGTACACTTGCGGTTCAATACATTGTAGTTTTATATAGAATCGGTTAATAATAAGCTTTGATAGAGGTTTGTCTTATTTCTAATATCTTGAATGGAGAAAACATTCCATTTTTAACTGCATTTTTTTTGGAAGTATAATAATTATTTTAATTTGATTCAAAGTTTGCATTGATAGGGAAGTGACCCAGGACAAAAAAATATATCGTACCTATAATAACTGTTCAGTATTAAAATTGGACTTGCGTTTGACCCAATTGTGATAACGACACAGGAAAGAGTGTTATGTGTGTGATCGTTACCATGGTTTTGACACCTCTCTCTCTCTCTATTCCCTTTTATTATTTGGCGTAATTATATAATTTATAAACACTTCCTTCATGGTATTTGTGTCCAAATTTGAATGTGAAATGGAATGTTTCATCCTGCTTTTAGTTATCGTAATCAGCTTAAAATCTCATCGAAGACTGGGTCTTTGATTACAACTCTACTTTAAATTTTCCATCCATTTGGTAGAATTGTTGAAAAACTACCCAAAAAATTGCAAAAAAAGTAGAAATTTGCTTAACAGAAAGAGGATATATTTTTGAAAATTTGCTATAAATTTTGATAATTAAAGATGACTACGTGTAAATTTTATTTTTAATTAAGGATTTATTTTGTTGTCGTTTAATGTTCATTTGTTTTTCATTATAAATAAAAGACAAACATTAAGTCTTTTATTTAACGTTTATGATAAAATACATCTATTTTAGTATTAATAAATAATAATAAAAATAAAGAATCACATGAGATTGTAAAAAGGACAGTATTCATACAAAATATTGTTGATAGATTGACTTTAACTATTATGTGTGAAATAATTGTCATTGCCTGCCTACTAAATAGTTTATTTTGCCAATTCACCTTAAATATTGACCTTATAACCTAACGGTAGAAGATTTTTAAAGGAGTACGTTTGGAAATTTTCTTTGTATCCTATTTTTATTTATTCTAGGCGTTTTAGTTACTCAGTCTCGTCGACCGCCCTGTTCGACTGCTTTGTTATTTAGTCTAATTTCGTATTTTCGCTTATAACAAACTTGGCAATTTAAATAATTTAAAAATGATTCCATATATTTGGATAATAATTATACTTTGATTATTACAAATTTTGTACTTTTTTACTTTAGTCATAATAATAATTTTACATGAGTAGGGGCACGAAAAAAATATTTTTTTGATTTTTTTTTTTCGCAATAGCAGTATAGGATGGGGGGTACGCTCTTTTCTAAATAATTATTTTGTTTAGCAACACTAAGGGACACGAGATTGATTAATAGTTTTTTGAAGAATTATTTTTTTGTAACATCGAAGAAGGGAATGTACTATTTTTTTGTAGGGGATTAAATAATTTCTTTACAACACTAGAAGGGAGGATAATGATTAAAAATAATGTGAAAAATATTATTATTATTTTTTTGGCAATACCGGGAGAGGCAGAGAATAATTGCATTTTTTTTTAAATGATTAAATAATTTTTAATAACATCAGAATGAATGGGAAATAAAAAATTTGATTTGTGGAAGACTGATTAAATTATTATTATTATTATTTTTTTTGACACCAAAAGAGCCGATATGTATTTTTTTTAACCGCGTAAAGGAAGGACTATATTTCTTTGAAATGATTATTTTTTATTTTTTTTTAAATAATTTTTGTTAATTTTTTTTTTTTGTAATTTTTAACTGATTCATATTTCTTTGTTGGGGGCGCAGATGTAATTTTTTTTTTAAAATGATTAAATTATTTTTTTAATTTGTGGAACTTCCAATGACGTATAAAACTACGAAGTGCTAAAGGGCGAACATGTTAGATATTTTTATAAATAAATTTAGTGAAGAAGGACATTTCATTTTTTTTGCACAATTTCTGAATAATAATAATATTTATTTAAATTTTATTTATATATTAATTTTTTTTGTTTGCGGCTAGTAAATTCATATCGGTGATCGGAGATTTTTTTTATTGTGGCTAAATTATTTTAAATAATTACAATAAATGGTGGGGGTCCACCGGAGTTGTAGTTTATTTTAGTAATTTTTTTTTTTTTTTTGATAAAGGGGATCAGTTAGTAAAGAAATATCAATAATAGATAAATTAATTTTTAAATATTTAGAATTATTATTTATCTTATTTTTTTTGACGATTTGCAAATTTTTTCTTGTAAAATTTTAATTATGGAAAATTATTGCGGTTAGCTAATTTATTTCTTAATGATATTTAAAAAATGTGTTTTCTTTAAGGGTGAATACACCAGTTATATTAATTATAATTAGATTACGGGCATAACAGTATACACTCTTATATCATTGATTTAAAAAAATCTAAAACCGTAAAATTGATAAAAGCTACTATTTATAACAACATGTAAAAACTCCAATAAATGAACATTAAATTCCAGTGAATAAACATTAAATCTAATGACAAAACTATTAATAAATCTTTAATTTATTAATCTCATTTGATATAAAAAAAAACCGTGATCATTTATTTATTTCTTCTGGATATAAAAAAAATACAATTTCATCCCTTTACGAGAATTGTGTAGAATTTTAAAATTAAAATAAATTCTCACAAAAATTTGATTAATTATTAATAATAATTAGTCATATATTCGGCTGTCATAAGAAACAATATCTCTAGCTTAACCTGTTTACCAAAATTAGCACAATTAGAAGCAGTGTTTTTACAGTACGTAGAGTGCGGAGCAAATTCGATCGCATGCGGGTAAAATCCATCAGACTCCTGCATTTTACGCAATTATTTAGTCTTGGCATCTATGGAAAGGATAAGAATGTTTTTGCAATCACAGTCATTTATAAACTTTGTTTATAACATAGATAACTAACTGGCTTTTAAGTATTGGCATTAAAGTTTCTGTGTTAAAAAAATAATTTCCGATGGAATGACAACGAGTAATATTTCATACAGACGGAACACAAACTACTACTGGGGAATCCCTAGGACTAAGCGAATTTTCGAAAGGGATAAGGTGGAAAAAGAATCAATTGTCATTCATTTTTCAGCGTTTCTTTTTTGATTTTATGAAAGTGTTGGAATAACAAGAGAGTAAGGGGAAAATTACACCTCATGGAGTAATACCGATCAGTTTTGAAAAGTAAAAGAACAAAAACATACTCATAGAACAACGTAGAAATATGACATACTCATGTTTCCACGTTGGTTTTATTGAGAATTATGGTGAGAAACTATAAAAAAAGTATGGCCTGGCGGGAGACAGCCATATAACCCCAAATACCTCCAAAGCGCTATCAGGACAGTAAAAATAGAGCACTTCATCATTATGAAAGCATCAGAAAATAATGGGGTGCCATATTCATTACACTTCTAATTGGCGAAAGCTGTTGGGGGATGCGAAGGCATGAATTATTATTATTATTATTACTTCAGAATACTTTAAAGAACCGGTAGTTTCTAAGAAGAGAAAAGATGACTTTTGTATTTCTCCAAGTTGACGAAATTTAGGAAATTTCCAAAAACCAAATTATCCAGCTGGTCATAGAAGGGGAAGCTACGTTTTTGAACTGAGAGGGAAGCACGTTGAATGAAATATTGTTTTAGTTTCAGTTTATTGAATTATTACAGTTTATGTCATTATTTATGTGTTTGTCATTTCTATAATACATATTTTCTGTTTCCGTAAGTTTCCTTTTTTTAAAATCAAATTTTTGTTATTGGATTTACCTCATGTAGCTTTCAAATCGGTTTTTATAAGAAAATAGATGGGTGATTGGAATTGCCCCCTATTATGGGGCAAAACCGATCACGCTTGATGTATTAAAAAAAAATAGTGTTTTAATACATTGGGTTAATATATATGATGGTATGTGTAGCTAAAAGAAGTATGATTATATATAATTTTTTTCAATTTTTTTCGATCAATAATAATAATTGCAGCTCAGAAATAGTACATAAAACTGATCGGAATTGCCCCACTTTACGGTTCCCGTTCATTCACTGAATGAAATAGATAATATCCATTAATTAAGTTAGAATACAAACTACTTTTATAATATTTTTTGAGTTATTTATTTATCCATC
Organism: Protaetia brevitarsis; assembly: GCA_004143645.1. NCBI lineage: Eukaryota > Metazoa > Arthropoda > Insecta > Coleoptera > Scarabaeidae > Protaetia > Protaetia brevitarsis. Next base: position 222,735 of record RXPK01000263.1, on the reverse strand, counting down.
ATTCAAGAATAGCCCACAAATCATTATTTTATTCATTTTCCCACCGACACTACTCGACTAACAATTCCGACAATCTCCGTATTTTACCGATTACTATCCGAACTAGTCTTCTCGGGCAAGATTAGGCGGCCAAGACGCACCGACATCGCTTTATCCGCGCGCGCGGTCGGCAAAAAGGGGGATGGTCACACAGCTTCGACGGGGCGCCAAGCGAACACCGAGCGCCTCGCTCGTCCATCTCCGCCCGCCGTTCCCGAGTCGGGCCGAACGCGGCCCCGGCCGTGCATGTGTGCGTGCGGCGCGTATAGGAGGGATCCCTCTCCCCTGCGCCCGCTGAAACGGTCGCGCGCTCCGTGTACAGGTGCATCTCCACGTGGTCGGACGGCGGCCGCCGTTGTCGTTCGGTCCGAGGCCCCGTCTGGCCGCTTGTAAAACGGGTTAGACAGGGAAACAGATGCACGGACGGCTCTCTCACCTAAATGTATATAATATACGGATTCTACGGAAGGTTGTTATCGTGGCGTGTATTTGTATGTATGCGTGTGTGCCCGGTTCTAACTTAGAAGTCCCACTGGCTATCTAGTATATCGGTTGATGCGTTCGACGATTTTCTAGTCGAATCGGGGAGGATTAGAACGAAATCTGTTTGTCCCTGTTACGAACGCAAATTAGTAACACAATTTCATAAGTTAAAAGTTTATTTTTTTACGCAAAAAATTACTGATAACATTTAAAGGCATTTTCTATAATTTATACGCATTTTTTTCTTTAATTTTTCAAATTTTGGTTAAAAATTCACATAGAAACGGAATAATAGTTTTCATTTAAAAAAACGAAATTAAATTAAAAGAAAATTAAGAAAATAAATCGAAAAAAAAAAACATATTTTGACATTTGAGGAAAATCATCTATCAACAAAAATATTAATTTATATACAGGGTGTTTTTTTTTTGCAGAGACTTTCCACCTAACCCGTTAACTCCTTTTCTCTTTGTTGTTTTACCTTTTTTTTCCTTTGCTTAGTTTAGTTAGGCTTTTTTTTTTTCTTGAGATGTCGGTTACGTTAGAAAAAGGATCAAATTTCTATATAAATGGATTTATAATTAATTTCACTTGCTACGTTTCGTTGCTTATTAGTAACATTTTCAATCATTTTTCTTTTGCATTGTGTTCCAGATTAATATAAATGAGTTTGATAGGCTAACCTTGCTTACATTTTTTAAAATTATACTAGTTGTCCTAAATGCAACGGTCGGTAGTGTATACAGGGTGATTCTCAATATATGCGACAAACTTTAAGAACTGATTCTTAAGGTTATTTTGATCATAAAAGTTCATATGAGTACCGTAAAGTGGGGCAATTCCGATCAGTTTTATGTACTATTTCTGAGCTGCAATTATTATTATTGATCGAAAAAAATCGAAAAAAATTATATATAATTATACATCTTTTAGCTACACATACCATCATGTATATTAACCCAATGTATTAAAACACTATTTTTTTAATACATCAAGCGTGATCGGTTTTGCCCCATAATATGGGGCAATTCCAATCACCCATCTATTTTCTTATAAAAACCGATTTGAAAGCTACACGCGGTAAATCCAATAACAAAAATTTGAATTTAAAAAAAGGAAACTTACGGAAATAACAGAAAATATGTATTATAGAACTGGCAAACAGATAAATAATGACATAAACTATAATAAACTAAAACAAAATTTCATTCAACGCGCTTCCCTCTCAGTTCAAAAACGTAGCTTCCCCTTCCATGACCAACTGGATAATTTGGTTTTTGGAAATTTCCTAAATTTCGTCAACTTGGAGAAATACAAAAGTCATATTTTCTCTTCCTTAGAAACTACCGGTTCTTTAAAGTATTCTGAAGTAATAATAACAATAATAATAATTCATGCCTTCGCATTCCCCAACAGCTTTCGCCAATTACAAGGTAATGAATATGGCACCCCATTATTTTCTGATGCTTTCATAATGGATGAAGTGTTCTATTTTACTGTCCTGATAGCGCTTTGGAGGTATTTGGGGTTATATTGCTGTCTCCCGCTAGGCCATACTTTTTTTTTTTATAGTTTCTCACCATAATTTTCAATAAAACCAACGTAGAAACATGAGTATGTCATATTTCTACGTTGTTCTATGAGCATGTTCTTTGTTCTTTTACTTTTCAAACTGATCGGTATTACTCCATGAGATGTTAATTTTCCTCTTACTCTCTTGTTATTCCAACACTTTCATAAAGTCAAAAAAAGAAACGGTGAAGAATGAATGACAATTGATTCTTTTCACCTTATCCCTTTTCGAAAATTCGCTTAGTCCTAGTGGGATTCCCCAGTAGTAGTTTGTTTCCGTCTGTATGAAATATTACTCGTTGTCATTCCATCGGAAATTATTTTTTTAACACAGGAAACTTTAATGCAATACTTAAAAAGCCAGTTAGTTATCTATGTTATAAACAAAGTTTATTAAATGACTGTGTTGCAAAACATTCTTATCCTTTCCATAGATGCCAGACTAAATAATTGCCGTAAAATCAGGATTGATCGATTTTACCCCATGCGATCGAAATTGCCCCACTCTACGGTACTCTTGATATTGTGAGAAAATTTTGAAAAGAAATGTGTAAATACACAGTTAAATACACAGTGGTTCCAGTTAAGAATGGGTCGTACCGTAAATCTAGGTAATAGGTAAAAAAAAAAAAAATAGATTCTTAAAATATTCTTAAAAACATGCAGGAACAAAGCTTAAACTCTTTAGAGCGGAACTACTTAAAATAACAAAAATACAATAACGATAAGAATATTAAACTTAATCTTCACAATTGAGACAATAGAAGACGAACTCATCCACATTATTCGCACAGCCTCCATGTACCCAACCTCGCCATCCATGGCATTGTATCAATACTTCCCCTTACAATACTAATATTGAGCGTCATCTTCCTCAACAGAAGAACTTGATTATTTCCTTCACGTTTTCTAAAAATCTATCTCTTTGCTTTCCTTACAAAATTCCGGCTTCTTGATCTCTTCTGTTTTCTTCTTTGTCATTTTTTTTCCTTTAACTCTCCCTCAGCACTTCTAGTTGCCTTAGGGATTCTCCAGACTTTTATTTTCTTGTAGCAGATTTTTATGCGTAGTACTTGTAAGGATTGTTGTCTTTCCCTTGTTACGCTTTGATTGAACCTGTACTTTATTCCTAACATGAGAAATAGGCATTATGTCTTCGAGAAAGCATAATGGCATATCCAGGCATAACGGACCAGACTGAAGAGTGAGATAGTGATGTCCCCATGTTGCCCCATACCAATAGCCCCAACTTGCCTCTTTGGGACATTTTCTGGTTATGTTATAATAACATATTAAATATTTGAAATAAACAAATAACACACTATAGAAAATACATGCAATACATGTCAATTAATAGGCACAAAAAAGTGTAGTTGTAAATAATTTATTTATGCTTCCGATACTGGCCGTTGAACTCACCATCAAAATAATAACGAGATTCTGGAAATTGCAAAATTCACGCACAAACAGCAATAACTTTGTTATTACGACTAGTAAAGTTTCCTACATTACAACAAACATAAAACAGCACTTGTCAATATTAGGACTGCTATTATTTGACAGATGCTTACTATCGTTTTGTAGATAAGACGATGTCCCCATCATGCCTCGTGGCCCCATCTTGCGCCACCCTCCCCTAATAGTTTTCATTTAAAAAACGAAATTAAATTAAAAGAAAATTAAGAAAATAAATCGAAGAAAAAAAACATATTTTGACATTTAAGGAAAATCATCTATCAAAAAAAAAATATAAATTTATCTATAGGCTGTTTTCTTTGCAGAGACTTTCCACCTAACTCGTTAACTCCATTACTCTTAGTTGTTTTATCCTTTTTTCCTTTGCTTAATTTAGTTAGGCTTTTTTTTTTCTTTGGATGTCGGTCACGTAAGAAAAAGAATCAAATTTCTTTATGAATGCATTTTAATTTTACTTGCTACGTTTCGTTGCTTGTTAGTAACATTTTCAATCATTTTTCTTTTGCATTGTGTTCCACATTAATATAAATGAGTTTGGTAGGCTAACCTTGCTTACATTTCTTAAAATTATACTAGTTGTCCTAAATGCAATGGCCGGTAGTGTATATACAGGGTCGCTAAAAAGTATGGATACAGTTAAATATTATGAAAACTATTAAACAAAACTTGTTGAAATTTGGTACATGGTTAAAAGTATTTAAATTCTATCGTCTAAGATGTTCTTCAAATTTCTATCTTCTTTTGTTCTGGGGATACAAGGCTAACTTGATTTTTTTTAAATGGCACGAAGGGTCAAATTTAATATTTTTGAAAAGAGAATTTATTTCTGCGTTCTGTGATGTAACACATCCATATCTTATTTTAATTGAAACTTTAAAAAAATTTCGAACTAGTAAAATTTTGAAAAATGAAAAATTTTGTTAGACTTGGAAATGTTGTCTTTATCTATCGTTACTTCTTTGCTGCGTGAAGTTTGACCAAAAAATAAATAATAATAGTTATTAATAATTGTAAAAATAACATATTTAACTGAAACAGAACAGATTTTAATAAAAAGAAGCTCAAACAAGAAATGACATAATTTTTATGTTACAAAAGATGTTCGAAATGATTTCCATTTACCTCCTGACAATAATGAACAAGTTGAGCAAAATTTTGCAAAGAATCAATCAAAATATTTGGAGAAATACTGGCAATTTCGTTTCTTATACGTTCTTGTAGGTCTTCGATTTGTAATGGTCTGTTGACATACACTCGATTTTTTACATGACCCCACAGGAAAAAAAATCAAGTGGGATCAAATCAGGAGACCTAGCTGGCCATTCAATAGCCCCCCTTCGCCCTATCCATCTACCGGAAATGTTTCATCCAAATATTCGCGCACTTGACGACCAAAATGCGGCGGTGCTCCGTCTTGTTGAAACCATATGGTTTCTGTTGGTATACAATTCGATTGCCGTGGTTTGGAAATATTCCCTAAGTCGTGGAACAATATGTTGTTGTAAAAGTTGCAAATATCTTTCAGACGTTAAATTGCCGTTAATGAAAAAAGGACCTACGATATTCCGACCAATAATGCCACACCAAACATTAATTTTCTGTCGATGCTGCGTATGAACCTGCTCCATCCAATGCGGATTTCTGTCAGACCAATATCGACAGTTATGGGGGTTAACATATCCATTTAGACAAAAAGTTGACTCATCAGAGAAGAGCACTCGATTAAGAAAGTTACCATCCTGATGTATTCTGTGCATCATAGTTTTGCAAAATTCGGTTCTGCGGTCAAAATCGTCGTCACTTAATTCTTGTAGCAAGTGAATTTTATACGGATGATATTTTTCGCGTTTCACTATTTTTTGTATGGATCCTCTACTTATGTTGTGGTTCAACGCCAACTGTTCTACTGAATTTTTTGGATTTTCTACCACAACCAATATAACATTCAAAGAATTTTCTTCGTTGGTAATAATTCGAGGTCGCCCAGGTCTTGCACGGTCTTTAACGCTACCAGTTTCTTGAAATCTTTGTAAGGTTTTTGAAACCGTCGTCCTGGAGATCGGTTCCCGGTTTGGATGAATTTCATTAAAAAGAGTCACTACTTGAGTAAAACTTCGTTTTCTGTCGCCATAACCAAGCATCATGAGAATTTCTATACGCTTAGTTTCGCTTAAATGTACCATTGTTAAACAAATTATTGCACACAAGTTTAATTTTTGGCGAATATGCAAGTGACACATCGTCAATAACAGCATTTTCAAAGCTAACTTAGTTTTATTTTTCTAGAATTAAATTTTTGAATTTAATTTTTTTTTTTACCTCTTAATAAAAATAAAGGTGGGCATGTGTTACATTACTGAATTCAGAAAAAAATGCTCTTTTTAAAAATATCAAATTTGACCACCCGTGCCATTTAAAAAAAATCAAGTTAGCGTTGTATTTTCAAACTAAATGAAAATGAAAGAAATCTCAGATGATAGAATTTAAACACTTCTAACTGTATGCTAAATTTTAACGAGCGAGCTCTGCTAAACCCTTCTGAAAATATTTAACTGTATCCATACTTTTTAGCGATCCTGTATATAAAAAGAAAAATGCTAATATCTCAAAAAAAAAAAGCTTGGGTTAAAAGTAGGCAAACTTATTATAAACTGGTTATATAAATGATTTAATAAATTCACTAAACCGATAAAAATTGCGCAATTACATTTAAAATAAGAAAGTTAAATATCAACACCCTGTATACCGAAAGTGCTATAAAGTTGCAAATATTTTCCTTAAGTAGATCACAGTGGGCAACGATTACTTTGCAACTTTCAAAATCAAATTTCTACTAGAAGTTCGAAAAAAAATAATCAGTGTTCTTTGAGACATCCTGTATAATGCTCTTGGCTAAAAGATACTTTTCCACTATCAAAAAAGTGTGGTAGATACAAAACCATAATAGATATTTCAGAATATTTTTTTTTCACAAGATACTTCCAACCTCAAATACTCTATTTAACAATACACTTGTATGTGCACCTGAAGATGTTAGCTTAGCTAACGAAATGTATTGTGTTTTGAAGATTAAAGAATTTGTGAGACTGAAGTTTATTGGTATTCCCTGTTAGTTATCAGTATATCTCACAGTGCTCGACTTACGTTCTATTTAATTGACCTAACTACCAAGTTTATAGACAAATTTTTTGATGGGAACCAAAGCAAATTTTTGTGTTGTCTATCGATGTAATCTTTGTAAAAATGCTAAATTGTCATTACAAGTTTTATACCGTTTACACAATCGGGTAAACAATGCATGCCAGATAATTCAGATATTTTAGAGATAGTATTTCTTTGACAAAGTACTACAGCGCATCCCCACTATCAAACCAACGACCATATACCATTAGGTATCAAGAAAGAGCCGTACGTACGTATGTTGCGCATCCACCGCTGTACTAGAAGGCAAACAAACGAGTTTTCGAGTTTTCATGTGTATACGGTATGTGCGATGGCCAGAACGGTCGATCACACTGGATTTTCTTTCTTTTTTACCTTACTACACCCATCCCCACCACTTCTTTTCCATAATAATTACGAGGAATATGTTGAATGTAGAGTAATGTCATTTATTTTCGAATTGCCGTCCACTCTGGAACTAGTACATATATCTAAACGTGAGGACTGAGGACAGGCTCCGTTAGAAAGTTGTATGTTCGTTAGTAGATCGTGACAATAAAGCAATTTATTAGTTGTAACAAGTAGAAATAAGCATTATCTTTTTTTCTTCTTCTTTATATAGAGATGTTATACAGTTAACGATTTTCAAACAATATAATTTTTAGTAATAAATCCGAATAATGTTTAACTGGAATCACATATTATATAATACTTGTACCCTTAGTCGTTATTTGTTATTGATATACAGTTCCGGACAAAAATTCAGCAGTAAACATGTTCAATTTCGATACCTATTTTTTTTTTAGTTTTTTTGTCTTATGCAAAAATTAAAATATAAATTACAAAAGTGGCATGGAACCATTTGTAAACAGACTACGCGTGATTCTTTGAACATGTACTTAATTTTCCATTAACAATTTCTACCTGCTAATTGAATAACACAACAACATTATCCCCAACACAGTTACTTGTTGTAGACACACGAAGTAATAATTGTCTCTATAATTTTATAATATTGGTTCAGCACTAAAAAATGTTGATTCAAAACTTATATTGTTTTATTTAACCTACCTGTAGTATTCATCGAATGACTATTTGCATGTAATTCAACACCTTTGGGTGGTTATAGGAAAAAGATTTTCTTGTTAGTGGAACCATTTTCGATTTTGCTTAAAATCACCTTACTGATCGGGCGAATTTTTAATTTTATCGACGAATCCATCGATTACTGTATCAGTAATGTATTAAACAGAGATATAAGGTAAAGTCAGGTAAATGTGTAACCGGGGCAAGTGTGTAGTTTGGCTACATTTATTTTCAAAATTAAAATATGGATGTCCTCTGTTAAATTACTAATGTACTAAACTTTATACTAATTTTACAAATAAGAATTCACATCTCCTAACGTGTAATAACTTAGATATCTTATAAATTTATCATACCTTATTAAAAGGCATCATCAGTATAGTATTACACTCTTGGCCGAACTAAAGGATAATGCTATTAATATATAAAATGCGGAACGATTACACACTTGCCCCATTTTGCTGGGTAAGTGTGTAGTATTGACAGTGTTTAAAATTTATTTTTTTTTCTAGTAAACCGATGATAATTATAAAAGGCGTATCTATTGAAGGCTTACAACTGGGCATATATTACGTAGTTCTAGGTGTAAAATTTATCAAAATGTCTTATTATGTAAACAGTGTTACATTTTCTTCACACTATGCAAATTTTACTACACACTTACCTGACTTTACCTTACTGTAATCGATGGATCTATCGATGAAATTAAAAATCCGCCTGCACATTCAGCAATTAGTCCATTGATAGCAACGCATAGCTATATATTGCCTAATTAGGAAAACTATAGTAGGTAATAGAAGAAAAACATTTACGGCATTATATACTAAACTTATATTAGCTTAATAACATAACTAAAAAATTATAAAGGTTTTATTCATACATTTGAAAGGAAAGTACAATTTAACGTTTCATAATAAATCATTAATAAAAATATTTAACTAAAATTCGTTAGCAGCATTTACCGATTTCGTAATACTACCCACCAAATAATAATTATTTTCAACGGAATTGGTTTTTATCATATTAATCGATTTACTTAAATAATTAGGGGCAAAATGATTTTTACGATTACATTTATGACATATTTTACCATAAGCTGGACAACTGTTTTGCGCATGCGTAAAATTACAACATGTACACCGACCTGTTCTAGAATTGTTCGAATCCGTTACAAACGATCTTGTTTGAATTTGTGAGACACCTCTTTCCAATGATCTTCCATCCTTGTGCCGCCCTTGGATGAAACATGTCTTCTGTCTTGCTCCTGCATCCGACTGTCGATCGATGTGTTTTCCAGCGTAATTTCAATATTATTTAAAATTTCTCGAACTGCCTTTCCTATACAGTGTAATAGCGTCGCTGCTTGTATTTCGGCTGTTTTCCCACTGCAACCACTCGCGGTAGAATATAATTCTCAATCTTCTTTGAATTGCCTCCTTCTCAGGTTGAGATATATTCTCCATTTTGTTTTGTTCCTTTCTGACACTTTTTTATAATTTGTTGCACTTTTTCTCCCTTCCACTGATTTTTGAAAATGTTGAAATAACCATTTCATTTCTCTCAGTGTAGTTATTGTTATTCAAACATTAACAGCAATATTTAACAACCACACGAACGTGGCACATAAATTTAAAGAACCAATGGAAGAAAAATGACGTCATAAAATCAATGGATTGGTATTCTAAACCATTTTATTTAAAAAAAAAAACAAAGTTGATATCAATATAGTATATTTATACTCTGTGTACCGAAGTTGATATAAAGTTGAAAAAAAAATATCCTTAAATAGATCACAGTTGACCATGAAAATAAGTCATCTATATCTCAAGTTTTAAAGCCAAATTCGTTCTTATCAGAGTTTGAAGAATTCCAATGAACCAATTCAGCAGAACGCCGTGTATATGTTACAATATTCCAAAGCATTTTTTTTTTGCTGGCCGTTGGTTTTTTTTTTTTGAAACTATAACATTTATTGTTTTTATATATATTTTTTTTGTGCGTCAAAATACCTTGACTCTATTAATTATTATCTCTACAAGAAACCCGGGAATAATCATTTACAGAACCCTATAATAAGCAGTAATGGTATTACGACTGCGGAACACTTCGTTTTACATTCATCGAATTTTATCGCTGACAAGGTATCTCTATCACTTGTAACCTATTAGTTAAATGCGACTTAATCCTGTTCGATTAAAATTATACCACAAATGCCGTAGTTTACAGCTTTTTTTAATCTGTCGTATCAAATACAAATCCCAGCATTTGATTACTATAAATAAACGATTCTGCTATACAGGGTGTTAGGTAAACATGTGGCAAAAATTCAAGGGGTTATTCTTTGGCTTATTCTAAAAATATTTTGTCGTATGATGATTTTTGAAAAACCCCTTTGTTTCGAAGATACAGGGCGAACAAAATCTGCAACAACCATATTCGATATTCGTTGAAATTATTAATGTAAATAAAAGTATGGTGTATTACGCCAATGAGTTTATCAAGTACAAAAAATTGTTCACAGTGCATTGTTATTTTTTCGATCTCGTTCACATGGATCGGCTGTTTTATCTAGTATTAGTGGATTTCATTTGAATACGTCTCATCGGTCGCATTTGTTTAAATTGAGTGACGTTTGGCTGTTTGACGTGTCTTTAATAGGTAGTGAAATCCTCTATCATGATGTACATATACGAATGCCGAGATGACTGACATGCATTTCATGTATGGACTTGCTGTTGGCAACTCACTAGAAGCTAGACGATTGTACATTGAACAATTTCCTCCCCGACCGAAAAATCTTCGAAAACATTCATCGGCGTCTTCGTGAAACAGGCTCAATGAAACGAAGTGAAGGGCCAGGAAGATCAATGACTGCAAGAACGGTACAATTGGAACGGAATGTGCTGGAGATGATAGAGGAAGATCCTGGTAGTTCTAAGGCGGAAAATTGCAAATACTTTGAATGTAAGTCATTGGACAGTTTGGAAAATTCTTAAGGACAATTTGTTGTTGCGCTCAAGCATTGTATATAGGTAAAAGGGTGGTGTTACACTGCGACCTAAAAGATCTATTATGTCCCCTATTCTTGCTGCTTTACAGCTGACCTTCCAATCCTATTCCTTTCAGAAAGTGTAGGATGTCAGAGGGCCCCAGTCTAGGTAAGTCTCCCTCTTCGATTTCACATGCTCCCAGGTGCAACGCCCTCGAGTTGCACAGTGGTACGCAGTTTGAGAGGAGGTGGATGGGTGTTTCATCCTGTTCCCCACAAAATCTACATTCAGGTGTCCTTTCAGTTTACAGTGGCCTGAAAGTATTCCTGTTAATATGCGAGGATTGTTCTTACTCAGGTTGATGCATTCTGTAAACCTCATCTGGTTATAAGTTCCCAGAAGAATTTTACTTTGCCTCATTCCCTGGAGATTCTCCCAGTAACTGGATTTTCTCTGCTCCATTTCTGTTTTTAGTTTCTTCAGTATTGTACTGCTACTTAACCCGCAAAAGGGTTCAGGCCCTACAAAAGGCATTCCAGCCCCTTTTTTTGCGAGGTTATCCGTTATTTCGTTTCCTTCCACTCCTGTGTGACCCGGAACCCACAGGAGGGTTACTTTATTTCTTTTGCCTAGCTCATTTAATTTCCCTAGGCATTCCCAGACCACCTTGGAACTGATTTCATATGAACTCAGCGCCTTGATAGCTGCTTGACTATCAGACATTTTCATCATAATTTCTATCTATTTTGAACTTGACACATCTTTCAATAGCGTGTATCTCCGCCTGAAATATACTTGGATATTTTCCCAAGCTTTCGAAATACGTGGTTCTAGGCCCATATATTGCTATTCCAGTTCCCTCTGCCGTTTTGGAGCCATCAGTATACCATTTGATGGCATTTCTATTCAAGTTCAAGATGGTGTTATGATCCCACTCACTCCTGTTACTTAGCTTTATCGTGAATTCCTTCACAAAGCTGAATTTTTTTAACATATCATCCCGGGGCAAGCATTACTAACTGCTGATTTTTCTCCACGTATTGCATTATGTCAATGGATATTGCAAACATTATATTCGCATCCCTTTACTCCTGACACAGATTCTTTTTACCGATGAAGCTAGTTTCTCAAGAAGTGCAATAAGGAATTTTCATAATAACCATGAACTGAAATTTTCTTCGTAATTTTACTTTTAAACAAAGACACTGTTTTCCTAAAAAAAAAAATTTGGTGACAAAAAATGAGATTAGACATACATCTATAAAACACAATCGATTGTAGTCTAACGGAATGCATTTGAACACAAAATGTATTTTTTTTTACAACATTTTCATTTTCGTCTTTATTTTATTTTACTTTATTTTTTTTTTTGTAGAGTATTTTATAATTCAAATGAACTGTACATCTTTTTTTTTCTTATTTTTGCCCCTCACTCTTCGAATTTATATTCTTCGAACTTTCTCGTAGAGTCGGGCAGTTAGAAACCTCTTCTTCCTGCGCCATCCCTGTTGCCCACTCTCTCATTTCATCTCTCGCGACCTCCTATCCTGCGCCCTCCACCGCCCACCGCCTCTTTTTTACCCCCCTCCTAGCTTTTACTCCGTGTTCGAGTTCCACCGTCACTGCGATATCTGAATTTATAATTACTATATCTGCCGGAGGAGAGCAGTGGCGTACGGAGCTGGTTCTATTTTACCTATATATATATACTATGAGATTCAAAATGATTGTCGTAAGAAAAAAACTCTTTTCCGGAAAAATTTATCTATACTTATTACCAATTTAATGAGCGAAGTTAGCTACATACAAATTTCATACATTAAATGAATTTTCTTGACATTTAGCGTTCAAATCCTTTATATTTACATCTAATATCACCAACAATAGTATTTCTGAATACTGTGAGAAAATAAGGGAATTTATTTGTGGTAATTAGCTCAACAAATAGATAAAACATCAATATTAACATTAAGTGAAATAGTTTATTACATTTTATAATTTTATAGGCTTATCATACACTTCAGCGCAATGAGCTGTCAAAAGAAAGTTACATTTTCATCTCTATAAAGTTTCTACGGTACAAGAATTATCACCATTAGATCACGATAGGCGATTGGAATATTGTCATTGGTTTAATAACAATTTAAGGGACGATGACTTGCTAAATAAATCATTTTTCTCGGATGAAGCCTGGTTTTATCTAACAGGCTATATCAATTCACAAAACTATCGTATCTGGTCTGCAGAAAATCCACACGAATTTCGAGAAACGCAATTGCATCCCGTAAAAGTTGGAGTTTGGTTAGCTATGTCCAGACAACGAATAATAGGGCCAATTTTCTTCGAGGAAACTGTAACAGCCCAACGTTACCAACAGATGTTGGAATTGTTTATTGCAGAGTTACAAGAAAATGAGCTTGAAGCAGGTTATTTTCAGCACGATAATGCTCCAGCACATACTGCTCGACAAACCTGCCAATATCTTCAACAGTTTTTTGCTGACAGGTTCGTTAGAGCACAAAGATGGCCACCAAGATCGCCTGATCTAACCCCATTAGATTACTTCATGTTTGGCTATCTAAAAAATAGGATCTATAGAAACCGCATGCATACCATAGAAGAACTGAGGGATGCAGTTTTGTCACTTAATAATTATACTAATTGTATGTTATAATTTAAAGTAATAAATAAATTTAGTTAAACACCAGTTAGTACTGAATTGTAAAATCATGATTTAGTAAAGTTAAATTAATTACATTTTATTTTTACAAGCAGAAATACCAATCCATAGTCGTTTATATAATGCGAGTTCAAATATAGGTTACGTTTTCCTTATTTATGACAGATCCGTTTACTTTCTTATGTTCCAACACTGACTTAGTTCAAACCTTCATTACAAACACGCGGCATATACCTACACCCTGTTACTATCTATAGGAGCGGATTTGACAATCTTTTTGAATCTCATAGTATATTTAGACTATCTATTATACTAATTAATGTTTTTGCGGTTCAAATAACTAATAAATAAATATTTAAATTTATTTATTACTACACTTAAGTCTAATTAAAATAAAGTAACACTAATATCTAATAATCACTTAAATACTACTAATTTATATTCAAGATTCATATCCACTATTATTATTTCCACATTAGCTGTCTCTACGGAACTCTCCAGTATATAGTTCGCCTCGATAGAACTGTCCAAGTCGAATGCAACTCGTTCGCGGGCATGTTTATATGTATCTCGCGTCGCATTCGCACTAGAAACTTCGATTGCGTATCGATGAAGCATTCTACAGTGCCCTCTATGGGAGCGGTGGACAATTTAATGTGATCTCCGCATTATCCATGCAGCACCATCTGCCGGTGCATCTCGAAGTTAAAATTGAATTAGGCACGTGGAATAGTACAGTGGCGTAGTCATACACAGAAAATGAAAATCTTGGGAATTTACGTGACTTAACGCTGACTGTTTATTACCAACGGAATTTTACAAATAGTTCTGTGTGAATTTGGAAATTTACACAATTAATTAAGTAATATATATCGTGTATCTTTTTTATCATGGGAAAATTGATATTTAGCGATAGGCAAGATAGGGGATGCTGCTTCACTTCCTGTAGCCTATCGCTACTAATATTAGAGTTATTGTAAATCGGGCATTAGGGGCTATACAGATTCTACTTTCTGTATAAATTATGTGTAATTCGGTTATAATTATTATACAACATAAAACTGCAACTTTTTTTCTGTAATAATAAGTTATTATATTATAAAAAGTTTTTATAAATTGCTGTTGCATTATATTATTTCTCTATAACGTAATATTATTGGCATGTGTAACCTCTGTACAGCTTTCAATCTTGTTCCTTAAGTACACTGTAAAAAAATTGGTGAATTTTACACCAAAAATAGGAGGCGATTTTTTTACTTCCTATCTCTGCGATAAAATTACTTCGTAGAATGATTTTATAATACAGTGTGAATATTACATTTTATCATGTAAAAATACATATTCCAGATAATGGACTTTACATTCCAAAAAGTACTTTTACATTACAAAGCGCGCAACTAGTTTACATTTCAGTGCAAAATGTTGTATCGGCATGTGTACATGCCGTTTCGTAACTTCCGTACGGTTTCCATTCTTGTTTTCTTAAATACACTGTAAAAAAGAAATAGGTGAATTTTTGCACCAAAAATAGGAAGCAAATTTTTTACTTCCTATTTCTGGGATAAAATTACTTCGTAGGATGATTTTACACTACAGTGTGAACATTGCGTTTTATCATGTGAAATTACATATTGCAGGTAATGACTTTACATTCCAAAAAGTACTTTTACATTACAAAATGCACAACTAGTTTACATTCTAGTGTAAAATTTTGTGTCGGCATGTATACAGGGTGTTCCGTAACTTCCGTACAATTTCCATTCTTGTTTTCTTAAATACACTGTAAAAAAAATAGGTGAATTTTACACTAAAAATATGAATCAATTTTTTTTACTTCCTATTGCTAGGATAAAATTACTTCGTAGGATGATTTTATACTACAATGTGAACATTACATTTTATTATGTAAAATTACATATTTCAGGTAATGACTTTACATTCCAGAAAAGTACTTTTACATTACAAAATGCACAACTAGTTTACATTCTAGTGTAAAATTTTGTGTCGGCATGTATACAGGGTGTTCCGTAACTTCCGTACAATTTCCATTCTTGTTTTCTTAAATACACTGTAAAAAAAAATAGGTGAATTTTACACTAAAAATATGAATCAATTTTTTTTTACTTCCTATTGCTAGGATAAAATTACTTCGTAGGATGATTTTATACTACAATGTGAACATTACATTTTATTATGTAAAATTACATATTTCAGGTAATGACTTTACATTCCGAAAAGTACTTTTACATTACAAAGTGCACAACTAGTTTACATTCTAGCGTAAAATGTTGTATCGGCATGTGTACAAGGTGGTTCGTAACTTCCGTATGGTTTCCAATCTTGCTTTCTTTAATACACTGTAAAAAGAAAATAGGTGAATTTTACACCAAAAATAGAAACCAAAATTTTTTACTTTCTATTCCTGGAATAAAATTACTTCGTAGGATGATTTTACACTACAATGTGAACATTATATTTTACCACGTGAAATTACATATTGCAGGTAATGACTTTACATTCCAAAAAGTACTTTTACATCACAAAGTGCGCAACTAGTTTACATTTCAGTGTAAAATGTTGTGTTTCGTAACTTCCGTACATTTTAATCTTGTTTTTTTAAATACACTGTAAAAAAATAGTAAATTTTACACCAAAAATAGGAGACAACTTTTTACTTCCTGTTCTTGGGATAAAATTATCTCGTAGGATGATTTTACACTATAATGTGAACGTTACATTTTACCACGTAAAATTACATATTGCAGGTAATGAATTTACATTCCAAAAAGTACTTTTACATTACGAAGTGCGCAACTACTTTACATTCCAATGTAAAATGTTGTGTTTCGAAACTTCCGTACATTTTCAATCTTGTTTTCTTAAATACACTGTAAAAAAAAGCGGTTAATTTTACACTAAAAATAGGAGACAACCTTTTTACTTCCTGTTTTTCGGATAAAATTATTTCGTAGGATGATTTTACACTATAATGTGAACATTACATGTTATTATGTAAAATTACATATTGCAGGTAATGACTTTACATTCCAAAAAGTAGTTTTACATTACAAAATATGCAGCTAGTTTACATTCTCGTGTAAAATTACTTAAACTTTTTTATTTTTTTTATTTTGGTTTCTCATTACTTATCCGATATCTGTGAGTTTTACTCTGAACTGTTACCTACATATTAATTATTTAACAACAAATTGCACCTATTGCTTTGGTGTTGTATGTTTTAGAATATTTTGTATCTATAAAATAACGCACATGTTAAATTTTTAATAATTAACAATTCATTATACGAAAGAAGTTTGATAGGTATAGTAATAAAATTATAGATATACAGTGCGTCCGGTAAAGGTGTTCTGATTTTGAGGGAGGTGATACAGGATGTCATTATGATTAAAAAATCTATGTACATTTTTTTTTTTTTTTTTTTGATTTTAACTTTTCCTTTGTAGGAATATTCAATTACAGAGCTGGTTTATGAGGGTATCTTCCGCGCTATCCCTAGATTACGGACTTACGTAAAAACGGTACCACCAAAAGTGACAGTTCGTCACATTAGATCAAACCGATTGCTTGGTTTATTTTTTGTTTGCCAATACAAAAAATGAAACAGCTCTACCTTTTTTTTTAGGAAACGTTAAAAGTCAAAAGCGTATTTAGACATTTTCAATCATATCGACGTGGTGTATCAGCTCCCTCAAAATCAGAATAGCTTTACCGAACACACTGTATGTAAGTGCTCCAATAATAAGTATTAGAGGAGACAAAAGAAGCCTTCTAAAAACAATTAAATCTAAGTATGATACCTAACATCATTAAATGTAGGATTTGTTATAATATCAGAAAAAACCGTTTTTTTTTTTGCAAAGGTGATCTGCCTTCTAATGCTCCTCTATCAGAAGACACAATTTCTTCCATGTTGCGTCAAAATCCAGACATACGTATAACGTATAGATATGTATGTATTTAGAACACGACCGCTATTTTGTCTATCAACTCTCCTCATTAGATCTTTATTACTACCACGGGGTAAATGTTGGGACTAATTCCTATTCACCCTAGTTTTCGCCGGCACCCCTAGCGCCCTGTTACCGCGGTGAAAGAGTGTAGTGAGTGCGTAGTAGGCCGTGAGCCAATTCCCACCCTCCCGCATCATCCCCATCCTCTAAACTTACTCACCAGCAGTCGTGTTTCTCGCAGTTCGCAGTCTCCAAACTTTTCCACGGGGATCGGGACAGACGAACGCTTATACGAATCTGACCCGCAGTTTATCGGAAATCAGATGATGACTCATAGCTCTCGTATATATCGGCAAATATTTTAGCTGGATTCGTATGAATGGTGGCTCTATACTTATGTAATTATAGTAGAAAAACGTATTTTGGACTGGGTTCCAAAGTAAGCATGGTTATCCCAATATTTTAATGATTGTTTGGGATTTTCGCAAAAATATGCGATCATAAATAACGGAATTTGGCGATATTTTTAAAACAATTACACATAACTGGACGACGTTATCAGAAATAATATCATCCTTGCTGGAAAATGCATCCGATGATACGTATTAGAATTTGGATCAAAAAAGAATTTTGGGTGTCAAAATAACAAAAATTAGCAGGGCAGTATTCTGTATTAAGTAAAATGTAATTTTATTTCTTTTCGCCTATGACAATTTACGAGATTTGTTGTCTTTGCAATGCAAATATAGAGGCATACATTTATTTAATTGTTAATAGGAAAGGAGTACTAAATACTAGAAATCCAGCTTTGAAGTTAAAATTATGAGCTATAAAAATGGAAATAAGAAAGCTTAAGAACATTAGCGTGCAATTTTGAAAAACTCAACTCAAAATTATTTCTAAAATACTTTTGGCTATTGCAGTTTCGTTTGTAATCCTTACTCTTTCCAATTTATCATCTTTTTCACTACATTGAAACCGTTGTCGATAAAAGACGATTGATGATAACCATTCTTATTTCTTTTTCCATCACACAGCAGTATTATTATTAGTGTATAGTGTCCCAGGGGATTGGAGTATATAAATTGAAATTAACAACTACTTGCTACAACATATTTTTGACTATACAACGTAGGAAAACGCATACTTACGCCATATGCGTTTTTCTACTTTTGGAACAGCCTGTATAATCAAAAATATTTTTAGGTTCTGCAACATTAAATTCTGTAAAACTTTTGTATAGGAGACCTTTTCCTAAAATCAAAAATAGAGCTGCAATCAAAGATCCACTCTTCAATGGATCATGTATTAAGCTTAAGTTAACCATAGTTCAATAAAAATTAGATACATCCTGGTGATAACCGTAACAGATCCCTTAAATTACATATTTATAATGTATTACCTACAAGTTTTTATTTTCTCATGTTTTACTGTGATATTCGCCCAAAATTAAGGGTGTCTATAACATTTGCTCGCGACTGTATTTCGCCAATAAAATGCAACTACGCGCCGTCGAGTGAAGCGCTGTATCACGTGGTATCACCAACATCCCTACTTCTCTCTTGTCGATGGCTCCGCAATACGACGATCCCGACTATAGGTCGACTGTTTGATCTGTATAATAATGCGAAAGATCTTTGAAAAGATCGCGATGCAAATAAACCATTCCCCCAGCTGAGCTGTAATCAAACTTATTTAATATAAAAAAACACAAAATCATGTTTGCTTGCTTCTCTTTTTTGTGTATTTTTTCTAAACGTTCACAATCATGTTTTTTGCGATTACAGCGCAACCTGTTACGAATCGAAAAAAAAAAGAAAAAAGAAAAAAGGGGGAGTCGAGTTCGGCACCATTCAGTGAGCCCCCTACATTATAACAAATCTTATTAAGATCTTTTTTTGTTTTGATGCAGTGTTTTAGAGATATTCCGTTGTCTCAAGATAAAAAACTCACTCTGTATATTATTATTTTTAAATATTAAAAAATAAGACATTTACTTACTCTTTAAGAAGCGCGATTTTAAACTTTTAAAAATCTTTAAAAAACTTCAGAGCATAAATCATATATGATGCTAACTCAACTTTTTTCGAGAAATAAATAAAATTCACACAAAAAAAAAAAAACATAAAATGAGAGAATTGAAATTGCACTTGTTAACAGAGGCAGGTAGGAAAAGTGGAGTGTTTTGCTTCCTACCATTCTAGCAACAAATTAACATTAATCTGGCTTTTCGTTATCCATCTCGTTTGAGATTTAATTTCTTTTAATTTCTACACGACTTTTTTTTCAATTTTTTCCTTTTTTTTTGTTGAAAATTTTTTGATTCCCTCTCTTTCTGACTAACTCAGTGGAATGAAGGTCTGTATTCTCTATTCTAGGGCATTACAGCGGCTCTCAATAAAGTTTAAATTAAAATTAAACAAAAAACATCTCCCATAAAATTAATAATTGGGTATATTGTTACTTACACTTACCTGTTTTTTTTTTTTTTATTATTATTTTTAATGTCCCTTTAGACCTTTAAATATCTATAAACACAATATTTCGTAAACAAAAATTTCTGGTATGGATTTGTCATTTACCGAATTACATATATACAATCCTTAAAACCTAATACTCATTTTTCATTTTATCATCTAAATACGGCACTTGTACCTATCTACTAATCATTGATTCCATGTTTGCACCTTATTAACAGTATCACAACGTTGTATTACCTATCTATGGACAATTGGACGGACCGACAGGATGTTCATAAACTACAATTTCCAATTAATATTATAAGCCCGAACTATGCAGGTTGATAATGACTGACGCACTTGGTTATAGAGGCAGATTCGCTATAAGCATATCCATTAGAAGCTGGAAGCATACTACATATATACAGGGTTATTATTGTATAGCACTTTTTAAAAAAAAAAGGGGTAAAAGATATACATGAGCAACGCCTATATACAAAAAATTACGGTTCTAAGTACACGGAGTACCGAGAAAATGATTTTTCTTTATTGGAGTCCGGCCCTGACTCATTTAGTATACCGGTGAACCATCGGTCGTCGCTACACTTTGAACGTTGGGATTACATTTAGTGTGCACTTGCTATTCGCAGTGGATGCATGCGTTTGCAATTGGCAGCGTATAGATTTGAAACACGCTACATAAAGTTAACAATCATACATTAGTTTTATTGCAAACATAATAAGTTTATTTTAAAATAAATTTAACCTTTAAAATCTACTACTATTTTACGTGATACACGGTGCTTCCGTCTTATCTCAGTTTAAATCTTCTGTAAATAACATCTGCTTTGAATGAATTCACTATGCCTAGCATTTCATTTTTTCGATGTTGAAATTCATTTCCTATCAGATTTATGTGTATACAAATGGTAAACACATATGTGGGTCGGCTTTAACTACATTTTGGGCCCTAAAATTTGGAAAATTACAACATGCACATAGAACCGTAATTTTTTGTATATAGGCATTACTCATGTATATCTTTTACCCCTTTTTTTAAAAAGTGCTGTACAATAATAACCCTGTATACCTACACTGTAATATTTTAACAACGAAAAGTTTGCTGTGGAATTTTTTATGATCAAATCGTTCGTCCACATTTTATTGGTAAAATGTGCACGACGGATTTTCTGTTAGCCTTTGTCGACACTTTGATGGAAATAGGATGTTAGAATGCAGCAAGACAGCCGCTCCTGCTAATTCCAGTACCTATTATCGACAAATCGCTTCGAAGAAAGATGGGAGTGAAGATTTCGACCAATTAACTTTCCTTCTGGATCTCCTAACGGGAGACCAGGCTAGGGAAGTAAATGTAATTTTTTTGAGTTTGAGAGTTCCTTTATTCAATAACAATACGTAAATCTTGAAGGATGTCGAAGAAGTCGGCCGATATAATTATTACTTCGTTGGATTTCCTGCGATTAGTTCATAATATATGCAATAATCTCCACCATTTTTGAAGAATTCCGTTGGAAGATCACAGTAACATCACGAACCACTTCGAATCTATTGGTTCAATGTGGATCTTATCATATGAATTTTTTATTTTAAAGGTCATTAGGATTCGAATCGCTCATCGCTGGTCCATAAGTCTCAAACAAGTTATCCTTTCGAAGATTTATTAAATTTTACTAAAAACCCAATGTTTTAGCTTTGTAAGAATACGAAATTCCATCCTGTATAATACAAAGTATTAAATTCATTTTATTGAGACGTAGGTGATAAGTAAGGTGGCATTCGCTGAAGCAGCGTCTACTTCATAGGAAATAATAGTCTATTTTCGTTTAAAGACTCGCGTAATTAAGATACTATGGTATTACTTTGTATATTATCTGCTTCATTGTTTATTGTATGTTACGAATGCTGATCAGCAGATCCCACGTTACTCTCAAGTAGGGCGTTTGAAGATCAGAAAAATAACGCCTTCGCTCATACTTGCGCCCTCCTGTAAAGAGAAGCGTAACTAGTTATCGGTGCGAAATGACGCCACAACCAAAGTTTATAAAAACCCTTAACATTGCTGTTTTCAATTAATGAATTCGTGGACTTCGTTTCGGCTAAAGTAAAAGCACGCGTCTCCATTTCGTTCGGGCGTTTCCAAATCTTAAAGATTAAAACTTCTCTTCTTAAAATTTTGCAATCAAAATAAGCCTAAAAATTCGAGAACAGGAAGCGAAAGCTTTCCTCGAGAGGTGTTTTGTTTTAGTGCTAAAATTCGTGTAGATTCCCCCCCTTTTCTTTGTTTAAATTTTCGTGAGTGTTGTGTTTTGTGCCCTAAAATTTGGATACGGGAAGAATTAATTACCCACATGCAATTACGTAAAAATCGTAACTCGTTCGCTCTCTCTCTCTCTCTCCCTTAATAAATAATTTTGTAAGTAAGAATTACAAGAATTTAAGTTAACCAACATTATCAAGAAAAGCTTAAAATTCATTTAAACAGTTGTGTTTCGTTTTGTATTTTGCTTGTTATTTTATTAAATTTGTAGATTGTTAGTTTATTTCCAATGTCTTAAATTATTCAATATATAACTAAAATATAAGTCATTCTATTATTTCGCCATACCAAACTCGAAAGAAGATTATTTGGTACCCATAGAAAGGGGTTGGAGAGGAAGTTATTATCGGTAATAGAAAGCCGACGAGGTGGGTAAATCAGCAATCTTTAGGCTAACGAACGGCCCTGCTTCGACTGACTGAGGAAAACACTGTTGGAGAGCATCTTTGGCTAGATTTTCTAAAACCAATCGCTTCTGAACAAAAAGATTGCTTTCCAGCCAGTGGCTAGTCGCTCAAAAGAGGAGGTGGGGTTAATTGTGAGACGGAATTTGGCTTTGTCTTATTTGAAATTGAGCTGGCCATCCCCAAAAGTTTCCACTTAAGAAAACCCGTTCCGTTACAGCTTCTTTCTCGCTACAAAATTGTTCAAGCAAATCCAGCATTTAATACCAATTTCGATACCTCCCATAACCTCCGAACTATACCAGCAAAAGATGTGGGATGATGGAGGCGATACACAATTTTCAGCCCCATTATCTGTATAAAACAAAACAAAAAAGATTATGGACGTGTCATCGGAGTTCGTTCGAATCTATTGGTTCGATGTGGATCCTATCATATGAATTTTTCATTTTAAAGGTCATTAGGATATCGCTAGTCCATAAGTCTCAAGTTATCCTTTCGAAGATTTTAGATTCTTTCTCGCTACAAAATTGTTCAAGCAAATCCAGCATTTAATACCAATTTCGATACCTCCCATAACTTCCGAACTACCAGCAAAGGTGTGCATGGTTGAAGCATATTGGAGCAAACACCTTTAAAAGCCTGGAACGTATCCCATCTCCAATAATTTTCAGGACGGTCTTCCCCGAGGCGATACACAATTTTCAGCCCCATTATCTGTATAAAACAAAACAAAAAAGATTATGGACGTGTCATCCGAGTTCGTTCGAATCTATTGGTTCGATGTGGATCCTATCATATGAATTTTTCATTTTAAAGGTCATTAGGATTCGAATCGCTCATCGCTAGTCCATAAGTCTCAAGTTATCCTTTCGAAGATTTTAGATTCTTTCTGGCTACAAAATTGTTCAAGCAATTCGAGCATTTAATACCAATTTCGATACCTCCCATAACCTCCGAACTATACCAGCAAAAGGTGTGCATGGATGAAGCTTTTTGGAGCAAACATCTCTAAAAGCCTGGAACGTATCCCATCTCCAATCATTTTCAGGACGGTGTTCCCCGAGGCGATACACAATTTTCAGCCCCATTATCTGTATAAAACAAAACAAAAAAGATTATGGACGTGTCATCCGAGTTCGTTCGAATCTATTGGTTCGATGTGGATCTTATCATATGAATTTTTCATTTTAAAGGTCATTAGGATTCGAATCGCTCATCGCTAGTCCATAAGTCTCAAGTTATCCCTTCGAAGATTTTAGATCCTTTCTCGCTACAAAATTGTTCAAGCAAATCCAGCATTTAATACCAATTTCGATACCTCCCATAACCTCCGAACTATCAGCAAAGGTGTGCGTGGTTGAAGCATATTGGAGCAAACACCTTTAAAAGCCTGGAACGTATCCCATCTCCAATAATTTTCAGGACGGTCTTTCCCTAGGCGATACACAATTTTCAGCCCCATTATCTGTATAAAACAAAACAAAAAAGATTATGGACGTGTCATCCGAGTTCGTTCGAATCTATTGGTTCGATGTGGATCTTATCATATGAATTTTTCATTTTAAAGGTCATTAGGATTCGAATCGCTAATCGCTAGTCCATAAGTCTCAAGTTATCCTTTCGAAGATTTTAGATTCTTTCTGGCTACAAAATTGTTCAAGCAAATCCAGCATTTAATACCAATTTCGATACCTCCCATAACCTCCGAACTATACCAGCAAAAGGTGTGCATGGATGAAGCATATTGGAGCAAACACTTTTTAAAATCCTGGAACGTATCCCATCTCCAATCATTTTCAGGACGGTCTTCCCGTAGGCTATACACAATTTTCAGCTCCATTATCTGTATAAAACAAAACAAAAAAGATTATGGACGTGTCATCAGAGTTCGTTCGAATCTATTGGTTCGATGCGGATCCTATCATATGAATTTTTCATTTTAAAGGTCATTAGGATTCGAATCGCTCATCGCTAGTCCATAAGTCTCAAGTTATCCTTTTGAAGATTTTAGATTCTTTCCAGCTACAAAATTGTTCAAGTAAATCCAGCATTTAATACCAATTTCGATACTTTCCATAACCTCCGAACTATCAGCAAAGGTGTGCATGGTTGAAGCATATTGGAGCAAACACCTTTAAAAGCCTGGAACGTATCCCATCTCCAATCATTTTCAGGACGGTCTTCCCCTAGGCTATACACAATTTTCAGCTCCATTATCTGTATAAAACAAAACAAAAAAGATTATGGACGTGTCATCAGAGTTCGTTCGAATCTATTGGTTCGATGCGGATCCTATCATATGAATTTTTCATTTTAAAGGTCATTAGGATTCGAATCGCTCATCGCTAGTCCATAAGTCTCAAGTTATCCTTTTGAAGATTTTAGATTCTTTCCAGCTACAAAATTGTTCAAGTAAATCCAGCATTTAATACCAATTTCGATACTTTCCATAACCTCCGAACTACCAGCAAAGGTGTGCGTGGATGAAGCATATTGGAGCAAACACCTTTAAAAGCCTGGAACGTATCCCATCTCCAATCATTTTCAGGACGGTCTTCTTCGAGGCGATACACAATTTTCAGCCCCATTATCTGTATAAAACAAAACAAAAAAATCCTCACCGGTCTTCTCCATACGTATGCATGTATATCCCTCCGTTACGCGCGTTCGAAATTCGCACAATACTGAAGACCGTCAGCGTCGCTCACCGCTCGATACCGTATTCCGGCAGAGAACCCACCAACTAAATGGCTTTAAAGGGGAACTGCTGCTCCGGCAAAATCAATCCCTATGCGACCAGCGACACGAGCGAGCGAGACAGCGCTCTCCGGCTAGAGGGGGGCTGTGGAGACGCGCGGGGGAGGGCAGGAGGCTACGAGCGCGCGGGCAACGAGGCAGCGCCTGTTCTTCTCGGTGGAAGGAGGTCGGTGTGCGGTGGCAACGGCGATGCGGTGGCGGAGGAGGAGAGGGGCGCGGTACGAGGGGGCGGTAGGGAAAACTGGGCCGGGGGTGGGATACAATTGAATTTCGCCGATGCCTGACGGTCGCCACGTGCTCTGGTAACGCCGGCGACAAAGACTTCACTCTCTGGGAGACGCTGAAGCAGTAGAAATGGAAGATCTGCAGAAGTCTGCACCAACTAGATGGGTCCTGAGATGATATAACATTTGTATTATGCAAGTTTTTTTTTTTCATTGGCGCGTCGCAAAGTACTTACTCGTTACAAATAATTATCTGTATTGACAAGACAACATTGATAACTCGGATATTCAAATTTCGATGACACTGTAGAGATTGAAAGAGTATCATGGGGCACAATCTCATCTTCCAAAGATTTACACGATTTTATTTTTTTTTGTAAATGTTTTGGAAAATACAATAAATATTTTTTTAAAAAATAAATAGCCCAGGATGATGCAAACTATTAAAATAAAATTATAAATGGGGGACCAGGGTACCTAGCGTTCCTCAAATTATTATTATTATTATTTTGGTGAAAATACAATTTAATGTTTATTGAATACCCCCGGATGATGCAAATTATTTCCAAAAAAAAAAAATAACAAATGGGAAGTAGGCTACTCAGCGTTTCCCAAATTAATATTATTTTTCATTTTTTTTAAATCGAGACAATTTGTAGTACGGTCAATAACTAAGGATGAATAAAATTATTTTCAGGAAATAATAATCGCTCATCTTTATTTATTTAGCGTGCTATAAATTGTCTTGAGATTAAAACAATTTAAAAAAAATAAGAATTTGGAGAACGCTGGGTACCACCCTGTGTCCCTCAAAATATTTTTTTATTATTTTTTTTTAATGTCAATACTATTTGACACATGTTAAATAGACATTGGATGATTTACATTATTTTTAAACAAAAATTAACGATGGAATGGCGTATCCTGTGCCCCCAAATAATTATTTTTTTTTTTGATTTTTTAATGTCAAAACAATTTGAAACGTTAAATGCACAAGAACGACTCAAATAATTTTCAAAAAAATAAAAACGAGAACGGGGGTATTCTCTGTCCCCCAAATTATTTTTTTTTTTAAATTTTTTGTTGTCAAAATAATTTGAAACTTGTTAAACAAGGATGACTCAAATTATTCTCAAACAAAAATTAACAACGATGGAGCGAAGTACCCTGTTTGCCCCAAATTATTATTATTATTTTTTTATTTTTTAATGTCAAGACAATTTGGAACATGCATGAATGCACAAGAACGGCTCAAATAATTTAAAAAAAAAGAATGGAGATCGAGGTATTCTCTGTCTCCCAAATTATTTTTTTTTTTTTTATTTTTTGTTGTCAAAATAATTTGAAACTTGTTAAATAAACAAGGATGACTCAAATCATTTTCAAACAAAAATTAACAACGATGGAGCGATGAAGTACCCTGTTTGACCCAAATTATTATTATTATTTTTTTATTTTTTAATGTGAAGATAATTTGAAACGTGCATGAATGCACAAGAACGACTCAAATAATTAAAAAAAAAAAACTGGAGAACGGGGTATTCTCTGTCCCCCAAATTATTTTTTTTTTAAATTTTTTATTGTCAAAATAATTTGAAACTTGTTAAATAAACAAGGATGACTCAAATTATTTTCAAACAAAAATTAACAACGATGGAGCGATGAAGTACCCTGTTTGCCCCAAATTATTATTATTATTTTTTTATTTTTTAATGTCAAGACAATTTGGAACATGCATGAATGCACAAGAACGGCTCAAATAATTAAAAAAGGAAACTACAGAGCGGGGTACTCTCTGCCCCCAAATTATTTTTTTTTTTTTATTTTTTTGTTGTCAAAATAATTTGAAACTTGTTAAATAGACATACATATAGATGACTCATATTATTTTCAAAAAAAAAAAAATTAGGAACTGCAGAACGGGATACTCTGTGTACCCTAAATTATCTTTTTTTATTGTCAATATAATTTGAAGCATCTTGAATAGACAAGGACAACTTAAATTGTTAAAAAAAAATTAAGAATTGGAGAGAGGGATACCAGCCTTTGGCGCCCAAATTATTTTTTTTATTTTTTTAATTGTCAAGATGATTTGAAGCATGGTAAAATAAACTACTAAAATTATTTTTCAAAAAAAAAATGTTAACAAGTGGAAAGCGGGCTACTCTGTGATCCCCTTTTTTTAAGCTGTTAAAAAAACATTTATGAGGGTGATCTTCCGCATACATGACTTATTGTTTTTTTTATATTATTTTTATTGTTATATCAATTTATTATTACAAATATAGAAAATGAGTTTTTTTTTTTAATCTCAAAGATCATTTGTTCTATATAGATTTACTCGATCCTAGCACACATAACATCGAACGGAAAGATTTCGAGACCTAAAAGTATTCATTTCGTACGGCATTTCTATTCGACAAATTTCATAACTAATAAGAAGTAAATAATCTTCTCGTTATATTAATACACAAAATGTTGATCTCAATCATCTGTGCCACAACCCTCTTTCTATTTTTTCGATCCGAATCTGATGAGAACCGCATAGCAGATAGAATTTTATCGGATACCAACAGTATAGTGTCCACACGCTGTACAGTTTTCTGCCAATAACAAAAAAATAAAACGAACTGTATATTTTATTGATCCAAAATAAACAAAAAGTTTGAGATTTGTACCAACTCCACAATTAAAACAATTCACGCCTAATTTGATAAGATAAAATACGAAATATTAGCTGGTATAATTCGGAGAAAACTGTGCCATGTTGTAATAATATAATATAACCTGTGTGTTTATGTTTGACAGTATATTGTAGTATTTTTTTTCACGTTTTATTTGTTATACATTCGACAGATAAGTAATCAACGAACCTTGCTGTTATCAACCAAATAATAGATCAAAATCGTGCACAGGAAATGTGTCGTTTTTTTTTTTATATACACTTGTAACACGAGTTTGTCAGATATAGATAAGTATTTATATAGTAAAAAAATGTCATGGTTATATTTTGTTGTTGAACAACTCAATGAATTTATTCGTGAAAATATATTTGCAAATTTAAAAACTTTTCCTTCGGTTCTTCTTTAAATGCACTTACAATGAGATATTATATACATAACCAAAATATCACGTAATTATTTCGTTTTTGAACGTTGCCCAGTGAGACAACGGCCGTTTTTCCATTTCCAACTAATTCACGCTCGATTTACGTTGAGGAATCGCATACACAACTATTAAACTGGAAATATGTACGTTATTACTACCTCTGTTACTATTTCTAAACTGTTACTTTTAACCTATTTTAAGAACTAGACGCGCACACAATATCGTCGATATTCCGAAACCGATAGTCTTCGATATCGAAAGCGCGTTTTGCGAATTATCTTCGTAAAAATATATACGTATACTCGAAAAAAAAAAAAATATTTCTTAAGGCCGCTTTACAGTTCGCAATTATTTTTATTGCGTGCAATAAAAATAGCGCATGCTCTATTCCGTGTATTGCACGCGCAATACAAGTAAAATTGCACCCAGCTGATTGAAATCCATTGAATGCGCATGCGCTATCTCTATTCCACGCAATAAAAATAATTGCGAAATCTAAAGCGGCCTTTAAGGTTCGTACACACCAGCGGGGAGTGCGAATATAATTGGAATGTAACTATAATGTAATGCGAATGTAATGGGGACGGACTTAAATTTAAAGAAGTGCAAGCACTTAGTGTCCATGAACTTCATCATCAATCGTAATACATAAAGCGTGTAGGGGTTCATTCATTTTCGACTCTCACCATTAGGATTTCGCTTATTATTGAATATAGACGGTAAAGGGTTTATATTAGGAAAAGTTGCTAAATTTTCTGGTTATTTTGATGCCGAAAAGAAAGTAGATTTATAGGGTCATTGTAGATTAAATCTCTTATTTAGTAAATAAATCGCATGATATTTGGTTTTGAAATGAGCAATTCCTTTTTCTATATTAGGTATGCTGTTGTGTTGATTTGAAGATTTATTTTTGTAAAAAAGAATTGTAGAATGAATGTTACTGGAATTCTTACTTTTAAATTATAATTTATTGGCACTCCTTCGTGTTCCATATTTATGCCTTTATTTGTCAATTTAATTTAGATAGAAAAGTTTTATTTATTCTGCCGACTGTTTCAAAATGAATGACATCTAGGTGTTCATGAATTTCTCCTATAAATTATGATATTCCACTTTCTTGAAATGGGGGTATAGATTCCGCACCGCAGACGCTATGCGAAGCGAACTATGTTCCGGGGCACTCTTTCCGATGTACCTATTTCGAGTACGAATCGGACGGTTCCGTTTATCTTCGCTATATGGGCTTATACGGTCGCTTCGGGGCACGCAATGTCGTGTCCCTAGTTAACGTCTTGCATTCGTTGCGACTGCATCGTTTTCAAAGCGTACCCCGCATGTGTGATTTCAAAGGCTTGAAGTGACGTTTATTATTAATGATGGTTAAGTTAATTGAGTGCAAAAATCTTAAAAAAAAAATCCGCTCCATTTGAGGAAAAACTTTTAATTAAAGAAAAAGGAAGGCCTATTCCTGATCTTCAAAATAAATACACTTCCACAAGTAAAACTCGAACTTATAATAGAGTATTTAGTAAAAATATGAGTGGATGTGCGGATGTTCACTAACAAATAAACTATTTTGTTTTATCTGCTTAATTTTTAAACAAGGGTTAAATGATTTAAAGCATATCGCAGAGAGGGCAAAGAAACACGAAAATTCCGTTCCTCACATGAATGCATGCTTGGATTTTAATGTGCTAGCCAAAGTGAACGTACGTGAATAGTCAGACAGTGCTTATTTGCGACATAAAATTAAGTACAACGAAGATGTGGAAAAAAATCGTCATATTTTGCGTCGGTTAATTATGTGTATAAAAAAATGTGAAATCTTATCCTATGTTGGACAGCGTAAAATTGAAAAGTGAACTTTCAGTAATTTATGAGCGCGAGGACATGTCTGACGTAGATGTAGGTGGTGTTTTGCCGTTTTTAGTGTTCATAACACACAACAACTTAAAAAAAAAAGTTTTGACGGAAACATATAAACTGTTGGATATTATTTGTACAACCCCCATGTCGACAGCAGTATGTGAACGATGATTTTCCACCCTCAAACGCATTAAGACTTTTCTGAGAAGCACAATGTCAGAAGATCGACTGAACACATTTTTACAACAAAGTCATCGACGTCTTTTCCAGCATGAAAAATAGGAGAATGAATTTTATGTACAAAAAATAGGCAAGTTCTTATATTGTGCCCACCCTCTTTCATAACTTACGAGCCGCCACTGATATATACATATACTAACATAATATTTGCTTACATGGTGATTGAATAACAAAGTTGTTTTTTTTTTTTTTATAAAGTGTAACTTGTCTCATTGAAAATGACGGTTGTGAGAAGCGTATACGATTTCTAATTTCCGTACGTTAAAACGGTTTGCTTGAGTTGAAAAGCTGTTTATTCATCGAATGGTCTATCTCTAGTTATAGTCCCGAGAATAATTCGGTACAAACAAATATAGCCAGGTTTCTTGTATTTCGTTAGAAAATCTTTTAAATACATACGAAAACTAGGTCAATAGTTTTTATGATTTCACGACTTTAACTTGTATACGGATTAAACAAACACTAGATATTGTTGCGCATAGCACACAGCATATATAGGTATTACATAATATTTTTTATTTATATTGCTCAACAATTCTCGAAATTTTTATATATCATTACTTCATTTACATCTATCACCCAACGTTTTATAAATGTGCAATGCTCCTGCCAATTATTCAAATCGATGTGATCTTTCGATAAGTTCGTATCGCCCTTTTCTTTATATAATTGAATATTAAAGACTGATGTTTTAATAATTGATGTATCTTTTGAGTAATTACTTAATTAATACGTCGACAGAAATTAACTGTGAACCGACTGTGCTGCGATTACTCTGAATGCTGCGTGCGAAGTCGGAACGTGCATAAAAGAAGCTAATTTTAATAATTGCAGATAAAAAAAATTATGCCTCGTAAAAAGAGATATTTTTATTTATTTTACAATAGAAAAGACCCCGTATACTGAATACATATTTGAATTACAACAATTTTTCCTTGAAATTAATCATTTGATATTTATCTGTCAAACAATGACGATCATATTTTTTTTTTAATACGTTTACAATAATCTCACATTTAATCTGACTTTTTGTCGATCGCAGTGGCGTAGCGTGGGTTTCAGCCGCGCGGGGCGTGAGTCAAATATGCCACCCTTATTTAGGCATTTAAATCCAAACGGCGCCAAGATTTACAGAAATTTAAATTTGCCGCTTCTCAAAACGTGCAGCTTCTATCCCCCTGCTACGCTACGCCACTGGTCGATTGCTATATGGAATATTTGTAATAATAATAATTAATAACTCATAATGTGCCAACCCAGAATTTGACAGGAAGAAGTTTGAAGTTTTTTTTTATTTTAGTATATTTTAGTATTAAATTAATATACAGGGTGGCCCATTAGTGTGTGGAAGCCCGATATATCTGACATTATAAAAGTTATCAGTTTATCAAAAAAAAAAAAATAGAGGTATAATCTTCCTATTTTAAAATTAGGTACACATATACAGGGTGTTTAATAACGCCGTGCCAGGCTTAACTTATATATATTTTTAGATGGGATGCTATACTTTTTTTGTGTTTTTAATTTCTGCTTACTTTCACGAGCCTCCGCATATGCATGGGGTTTATCATATCTATTGTGAGTATTTAAAAAGTTATGACCATTTTTATTCTAAATTGAGGTGTATTAAGAGGGTTAATTAGTTCCGTTAAGAAAAAAAAATGCATACCACCTTTTTCACACCATTACTTGGTTTGGCTGTGTCTTCTATTTCCCTGGTTTGAGAATTTAAGGAAAAAAATAGTTCTTGTATACGAAATGCGTCAAAATTCGCATCTTTAATTTTTTTATTAAATTTAAATGAAACAGCCTATATTTTTTTTGATGTTTCGCTAGATATTTATCGGCTCTTTTATTTTTGTTACCTCTGCATCAGTGCACAAAAGGGCTAAGTGGTTTAGGATGAAACGATAACAACATTTACAGTTCTGTGTTTCTGCTGATGATGATAGTTTTGCTATCGAAACGTGTTGCTGTGTACTGACTGAATTAAAAATGCAAAATGAATTTAAAATGAAAAAGAGAAATGAAATTAGCTCGCTCACGGATAAAATTTTAAATGGACACAAAAAAACTATTAACCTCAGAGTTACCCTCGCGAATTAAAACTTGAATCTAACCACGAAAAGTAAATTGTGAGTGAAAGAAATCTGATTCTCTTTAATACCCCAAAAATTGAAAAGGTTTAATTAAAAATAAAAGAACAGAATTTTTAACCCAACGAAGATAATTAACAATCAAAATTTTATTCAAAAAGGGTTAATTACAATTTGTGCAGATAAAAAAAAAACCGTGAACTAAGGGTTCTGGCCTAAATTAAAAACTGCACTTGACTCTAAATTACAATAGGACAATGCTATTTCCTATACAAAGCAAAAGATTAGTTTGTTCAGGAAGATAATCCTAAATGTACCAATTCAATCCACGCGGTATCAACAAAATAAAATAAATTCGTGGACAAACACTAGAAATTTACAAAAATGAAAACTAAATGCAAGAACAATGCTTCTACACACCCAACCAAGGTGACTGATAATAAAAACGAAACAGCAAATTAAAAAAAAAAACGGAAAAATTAACTCTTTAAACTATAATGAGAAAAAAATTAAATATATCTCCCTGCACAAAAATAATAAATGATCTTATTCTATAATGTGCACACCAGTGTTGGGCAAGTTAGGGGAAGTGAATAAATTTCTACAGCGATTAGACATACTCGTGTGTTGTCGACTCTCAGTAAATCACTAGTTAAACACTGCTCCCCACTCATGACGTGAATAAACACGAGTGTATCTAGTCGCTGTAGAAATTTATTCACTTCTCCTATCTTGCCCAACACTGGTGCACACATCAATCTATTAACAATTATTACTATGCGAATTCCTTGATGGACTAAATATTCACAGAAATCAAATCTCAATATCAAATGAATTACAAAAATACGTGTACTCACATTAACTGTCGACCAAGGAACTGCCTGACAAAACTCTACAACAACGTACAACGCAAACGCACAAAATCTATCATTAAACAGAACTAGCAAGCGCTAGACATCTAAATGAATGAAATTAATTTAAAAAAAAAACTTAACACTTAATAAATTAAATCAAATAATTAACTCTTTACCTAAATTTATACAAAAATAAAGTCTAAATTTGTGAAAACTCTCCTGGAAAATTGAAATAGCCGTTTTAAGCAAAACAAAATATGCAACTTAAAATACACACATCAAACATGGATTGCTAACCCATAGCAGTACGGCCGGTTTAGTGCAGTTTGTGGTGAGGGGTCTAGGAGATATTTGCATGCAGCATTAATTATCTTTTTATATATTAAACTTTCACAATATTTCTTCTGTGTATTTTAAAATTAACTTGAACCCCACAAAGAGTTACAAAATACAAAAACTGCTTCGTATAGTTAGGAAAAATATGCTGTGCACTGATTGAATTAATTGGAAAATGCAAAACTGATTTAAAAATGAAAAGAAAAAAAAAATATTAGTTAGCTCAACGGAAAATTTACTCTTTAAACAATAATGAGAAGAAAAAGTTAAACATATATCTTCCTAAACAAAAAATAATAATTCATCTTATATCTATAATATGCACACTTCAATATATTAACAATTATCACAATATGAATTCCTTGATCGACTAAATAAAAGACAAATAAAGCGAAATGTACAATATCAAAATGAAATTCAAAATGGCAACAAAGATATACAAAAATACGTCTACTCACGTCAATAGTCGAACAAGGAAGTCCTTAACAAAACTCTACAACTGTTTTTCTTACAAAAATCCCTCTCTCAAAAACGTACAACGCAGACGTATAACACTTCAACGACAAAATTCAATAGAATCCGCATTAAATCTACACAAGCAAACAATAGAGACAAATTAATGAATGGATTAAATAAAAGGAAACTTAACACTAAATTAAAAAAGATACAACAAACTCTTAAACTAAATTATACAAACCAAAATAAAATTGTAAAAAAGTCTCGGTAAATTGAACACAGTTGATTTAGCAAGGAAAATAACCAATAAATAACCAAAAATATGCAACTTGAAAACACTTAGCAAATTGGGTTGTCTAACCACCTTTAAAAATGCAGCTAATCCTCACCAATAGGCCATGCCTTGGTCGCAAATTATATTACTGAACACAGCGACATCTTTTGGTTTTGAAACACATTAAACTCTACTACGGCGTGTCTTTAAAAGATCTCCGTATATTGCAGGTTCCTCACCAATCACCCTGTATATATACCTAGCAAAACATGGACTATCAGCTATTTGTTTCAGAATTAAATTTATTTTAGTAAAATTAAAGTATTAAGGGCGATTGTTAATAAAATAATATTATTGTATGATGTCCAACTCTGCTACATCTAACTACATACAAACTTTCTTGGTTTTTATATTCAGCTGTCCCTCTGTATATATATTTGGTACATAATGCATGCGCATCTATATATTATATCCTTATCTCTGTTACATCTCCGAGTTTAGATGTATGTGGACTATCATCCATCCCATCCATTGATTACTACTTTACTACTATCCCCGACTGCAGCCTTTATGACCGTACTTCGTGGACCTTTTTGTACATTTCGAGTTCACCTGTATAGCATACGACGGTGTACCATCGTTGCCTAGGCAACCGAAGCTCGGAATATCGTCTTTTTCGTTTTTTTTTTCTTTTGTTATATTTCTATCTCTCTACGTTTCTCTGTCGTCAGGGAACGCTTTCCACAGCTTAGCAAATGAGAGAGCCAGAGAGAACGACATAAAGTGGAGAGAATACTCACACAAACTCGAAGTACATAAAACGATGTATATAGTACGTATATACAAGAGCTGAGGATTTACAGTACGTCTCAAAAAAATCCTGATGCAATAATTAATAATGTTTCACTAAATGGTATGATTCAAGAACAAATGAGTTATCATCTAAAACGTTATTTAATTAATAGTATATAATAGAATATGAATTTATATTATATAGAGTGTTATGCAAAACAAAAAAACAGGAATCCCATCAGCATTTTACAGTCGGGTTTGCAAAATTACTATAGACGCTTGTTGTAAAAATATTTTTTTTAAGGAAATTTATTTAAAAAGTTGGAACACTAGAAATCTTTTTGTAAAAATTTGGATAATAATGTAAAAGTACATTACCTGTCATGCAATTCCTTACATATCAAAATTTCACGATCGTTTTAGTAATAATATTATAGGTAAATTTATATTACAATAAAGTAATATTACAATATTATAATAATAAAGTTACATTACAGTATATAGGTGCTCATCGTAAAAATACATTTTTTTAAATGAATTTACTTAAAAAATGTATAACATAACAATCTTTTTGTGAAAATTTGCATAATAGTGTAAAAATACATCACCTGTCATGTAACTTCTTATATATCAGAATTTTACAGTGGATTTAGCAACGTTATTACATTATAGCCGCTCGTGTAAAAATTTTTTTTAAAGAAATTTATTTAAAAAGTTGAGAGATTTCGTTCTTTTTATGAAAATGTATATAAATGTAAAAATACATGTTTTTAAGGAAATTTACTTAATAAGTTGGAATACTAGAATCTTTTTGTGAAAATTTGCATTGTATAAAAATACAGCATCTGTCATGTAATTCCGTATATGTATATCAGAATGTTACAGTATATTTAGCAACATTACTATACACGCTCGCGTGAAAGTACATTTTCTTAAGGAAATTTATTTAAAAAGTTGGGATATTTCATTCTTTTTATGAACATTTACATTATAATGTAAAAATACATTTTGTAAGGAAATTTACTTACAAAGTTGAAATACTAGAATCTTTTTGTGAAAATTTGTATAATAATGTAAAAATACATCATTTGTCATGTAATTCCATACCTATCAGAATTTTACAGTGATTTTAGCAACATTACTATAGACGCTTGTGTAAAAATACATTTATTTTAAAGGAATTTAATTAAAAAGTTGGATTACTACATTTTTTGTGTGAATATTTACATAAAAATGTAAAAATAAATGACTTGTTATGTAATTCCTTACATGTCAGAATTTTATAGGGAAATTAGCAACTCATATAAAATACATTTTTTGAGGAAATGTACATAATAATGTAAAAGCTAAATCACTTTGCATGTAATTTCATACACATCAGAATTTTGCAGTGGATTTAGCAACATTACTATGGACTCGTGTAAAAATACATTTTTTTTGAGGAATTTACTTAAAAAGTAGTAGGAATACTACAATATTTTAAGTAAATTTTCTCAAAAAATGTATTTTTAAGTGAGAGTCTACTTTAGAAACATTATTATATTACTAAAATAGACTCTCACGTAAAAATACATTATTTGAGGAATTTTACTTAAAAGTAAGAATACTACAATCTTTTTGTGAAAAATTGCATAATAGTGTAAAAATAAATCACCCTGTATGTAATTTCATACATATCAGAATTTTACAGTAGATTTAGCAACATTACTATAGACACTCATGTAAGAATACATTTTTTTAAGGAAATTTGCTTAAAAAGTTGGAACATTAGAATCTTTTTGTGAAAATTTGCAGAATAATGCATGTAATTTCTTACATATCAGAATTTCATTATTTATGGTGAGATTCTGCGCATATCTGTAGCGCTTGTAAGGTTATCTGTGATTCTATAAACATCCATAATATACAGGGTGTATCTAATAAAAAAGTAAATTTTGCTTGGGTGTTAACTACACGACATATAAAGCACAAACCCGCCGAAACCGGATTTCATCATTAAAAAATTAAAAAAAAAGTAAAATTTAGAGCTAAAAATTCTTTAGTCCGGGTCTGATGCAAGGAAACATCATGTTAAGCACCCGCTAAACGTGGTATTATGTATAAATACATTGCACTCATTCAGTATTATTCTTAATGGTATGCCGTAAGTTCATTTAACGACATTCTGAATAAATAAGGGCCCTTGTAAAAATAGAAAAACTGAGGCATTTTAAATTTCTTCTTTTTATAAAATAAACATTCCTTATTTGTTAAGAGCATTCTACGTAAGTCTACAAAGTATTATTTTTAATATCCAGATAAGACGTTCGAGTTTCACCGGATATGCGACTTCAGTAGTTACAAAAAACGTAAATATTTTTCTTTTGCTTTGTCGAATCGAGAGTTAGTTGTTAATAAACGGTACCACATGAATCTGAGTTATTTCTTTTGGATTTGTTTAATCATATAACGCAAGATGAATTGAATCGAATTACACAGATATAAATGTAGATACAGAAAATTTGCAAACACGCCTTTTTTTTACTATGATGTCGCGCGAAAATGAATCTATACATTCCCGCGCTTTTGCCGATGCATCAAGCTTCGATTTTCTTTATATGAAATAATGATGGTCCTGAAAAGATCGTTTTCTCGAGACGGGAAGAATTTAAATAAAATGTTCGAAGTGGCTTGCACTTCAAGCGACGATCCACACAAAACTAACAGCGGTAATGGCTGAATGATAGTGGTATGTGGGGGTATACTCGGGACAGCATTTAGGTTGGGTACAGGTGCGGCTCTAGCCCACGGCATTTATAACATATTTTTTTTCTCGTTAATGCTTACAGATAGACCCCCTGTGCATTAAGACTTGTTGATCGTATATGATTACAGCTGCTACATATTATTATATTTACCTCTATATTGGATACACCCTGTATATGCTTACAGGCTTATAGATAAACGCTATAGATATGTACAAAATTCCAACATTCGTCTTTCGTCTTATATGCACCTGAAGATGGCCCATGGCCGAAACATGTAAAGACGAACATTAATGTAATACCTCTGATTGGAAACAACTGCTTTTTTCTCATATTTTCCAAAAGAAAAAGTTCAAGATTGACTAAAACGTATTGAAAACACAATTAATTTGACAGCTAATGCTCTCTTATCCACATTGGAGTATTTTAGAAACGGTTGGTTCAAAATTAATGTGCAATTTACCATCTTATACGCAGGATTGTACCAAAAAAAATATTTTATATCCCTTAAATCGATATACGAAACAGACACCTATTCTAATCCACATCTGATCTAAAACATAAAGTATGAGAGATGTCAGTAAACTTTAACACTTGAAGTTTTGCGACCTTGAGCCGTCACCGCTCCAATAATTAATGAATACCGTTCTCTCTCTAACTATCACAACGACGCTCCACCTCGCATCTAGTTCCATACGAGAGGCGGTAAGCGCAGAACGCCCTTGAAGTGCGTCTGGTATAACTTTGCCTCGTTCGTACTTACATACATACGTAACCTCCTAAGTACTACATACGTATTGGATGGAACTAGCGTAGACGTGATTCCTAACTTTGCCGATATATCTCTAGTTGTATCCGTCTAATGAAGACTTTCTTTCTCTCTCTCTCTCTGTCGATTTCCCCCCTTGGCTGTCGATAGTTTTAGCTGCTAGTGCACTACCACCTATATAAAGCGGTTATTAATTAAATGAGTTCGTGTCTTTATGGTCTTTACTTGACTCGGGAGCGGGAATGGATGAATGATGGGGTGCGCACGCGTTGCGAATTGACAGGCGTGGGATTATTTTACTGCGCGATTTTTACGTGTCCTTTCTTTCTTTCTTGTTGCATGCGGAATGCCGAAAGATGTACTCGTTCACTGCGCCACATTTAGATTTATAAAATGTAGGTGATTCAAAAATATATTATGCGAGTACGTATCAGCTGTTTGAAACATTCTGTTGTGACGGAAAAACCGCAAAAGAAAAATGTACTGATCATATTAATTGTTCTCCGAAGTTATGACGATTTTAAGAAGGAACTCTGGCATAGTTTGAGTGACAGTAAAAAAAAATACAAATTTAACACTGCGTAGGCTTTCACGGCCGGTGTAACTATAACTAACAGCTTCTTGCGGGTTTCGCCGTGTGTCAAAACTTTCGCTCGACGTTTCGCTGTTCATACTGACAGCTTCTTCAGGATAACTGAACTGTTCAGCGAAAGTTTTGACACGGCGAAACCCGCAAGAAGCTGTTAGTTATATACAAATTTAAAATTAATTATTATTATTCATTAATTTATTTTATTTAACTATTTTTAATATTAAATCATTATATATTTTCTTTTTTCTTTTTGAAAATTGTAAAGTACTGCTGTGTCACTGGCATCTCAACGTAATAAAAATTCCTTGATGGACTAAATTTTACATGGATTAAATTTCAATATCAAATGAATTACAAAATGGCAACAACGATGTACAAAAATATGTCTACTCACATCAATAGTCGAACAAGGAAGTCCTTGACAACAACTTTTTCTTACAAAAATCCCTCTCAAAATCGTACAACGCAGTCGTATAGCAATACGCCAATATTCAATAGAATCCGCATTAAATCTAAACAAGCAAACAATAGACATATGAATGAATGGATTAATTAAAAAAACCTAACACATAATTAATTAAATCATACAATAAACTCTTTCACTAAATTTATACAAAATAAACATAAAATTTGTGAAAAATTCTCAGTAAACCGAATAACAGCTCGGAAGAAAGTAAACAAATCAAAATATACTCAGCAAACTTGAGTTGTCTATACCACAGCAGTACGTACTGCTGTGTACTGATTGAATTAATGAAAAATGCAAAACTGAATTTTTAAATGAAAAAGAAAAATAAAATTCTCTTTCACTAAATTTATACAAAATAAACATAAAATTTGTGAAAAATTCTCAGTAAACCGAATAACAGCTCGGAAGAAAGTAAACAAATCAAAATATACTCAGCAAACTTGAGTTGTCTATACCACAGCAGTACGTACTGCTGTGTACTGATTGAATTAATGAAAAATGCAAAACTGAATTTTTAAATGAAAAAGAAAAATAAAATTCTCTTTCACTAAATTTATACAAAATAAACATAAAATTTGTGAAAAATTCTCAGTAAACCGAATAACAGCTCGGAAAGAAAGTAAACAAATCAAAATATACAACTCAAAATATACTCAGCAAACTTGGGTTGTCTATACCACAGCAGTACGTACTGCTGTGTACTGATTGAATTAATGAAAAATGCAAAACTAAATTTTTAAATGAAAAGAAAAATAAAATTAGCTAGCTCAAACGGAAAATAATTAAAAGGGCACAAAAGAACAATTAACCTCAGAGTTACCCTCGCGAATTAAAACTTGAATCTAACCACGAAAAATAAAATGTGAGTGAAAGAAAACGGACTTTCTTAATTACCCGAAACATTGTAAAGGTTTAATATAAAATAAAAGAACAGAATTTTCAACCCAAACAAGCTAAATAACAATCAAATTTATTTTTAAAATGGGTAAAATTACAACTTGTGCAGAAAAAAAACCCTGAATTGAAGGATCTGGCCTAAAATAAAAACTGCACTTGACTCTAAATTAAAATAGGACAACGCTATTTCCTATGCAAAGCAAAAGATTGTTTGTTCAGGAAGATTATCCAAAATACACAACCTTTGAATTACTATCCACGTGGTTTCACAAATTAAAATCAAACTAAGCGTGGACAATTTCTAGAAATTTACAAAAAAGAAACTAAAAGCAAGAACAATGCTTCTACTCACCCAAATGAGGTGATTGATAAATAAAAATAAAACAGCAAAATTGAAAAACAGAAAATTAACTCTTTAAAAATATAATGAGAAAAAAAATCTATCTTCCTAAACAAAAAAATAATAATTGATTTTATATCTACAACGTGTACACGTTAATATATTAACAATTATCACGATAAGAATTCCTTGATTAGCTATATAAAAGAAAATCAGAAATGATAAATTTACTAAATCAAAATGGATAACAAAATGGCAACAAAGATTGAAAAATACGTCTACTCCCGTTAATAGTCAAACAAGGAACTCCTTAACAAAACTACAATAGTTTTTCTTACAAAAATCCCTCTCAAAATCGTACAACGCAGACGTATTACAATTCACCGACAATATTGAATAGAATCCGCATTAAATCAACACTAGCGAACACTAGACAAATTAATGAATGGAGTAATTTAAAAAAACTTAACACTTAATTTAATTAAGTCATACAATTAACTCGTAAACTAAAATTTATACAAAACAAAAATAAAATTGTGAAAATTCTCGCTACATTGAAAAACAGCTGTTTAAGCAAAGAAAACAACCACAGCAACTTAAACACAATACACTCTATGAAAAGGGTTGTCTAACCACAGCAATACGTACGAAAAGCTTGAAACCTTCCTAAATGGATACCTCTTTGATTTTTTGATGTTAGGGAGAGGGCGATTTTTTTTTAATAATTAAATGTACAACAATTATCGGAGGACATAAAGATTCATAAGGTTTTAAATGATTATTTTTTAATTTTTTAATGCATTTGTTTACCGCATTAAGAGATTAAAAATATTTCAAAAAAAACATTTTTTAAACACCACTGTAGGAAAGAGGAATGATTTTTTTTTTAAAGCTGCAAAAGAGATGAACTATGATTTTTTTTAGTTATAATTAAATTTCTTTACAAAGGAAGGATTCATATTGTTATAAGTAATTTGCTTTTTTAATTTTTTAATTATTAATATTTTTATCACATTATGAAGGGGGAAGGATTAGAAATATTTAAAATAATTAATCTTTTGCATTTTTTTTTTTTTTATTATTAAAGGAGAAGGATTAGAAATATACAAAAAAAAACACGACGGTGGGAAAGGGGAAATGATTTTTTTTTAATGTTGCGTTTTATTTTTAATCACTTGCATACCTTGGCAATTATAAACACATTGATTTGCCAAGACGTGAAAAAGTAATTTATATTTAAAACAACGAAGTTTTTTTGGCATAACTATTTGTGCGTACGTATTTGTGTTAAAATATTTATCGTTTTGTCAGCTGTCAATACAACCTAACTTTGCAACTTTGTAACCAATTACTTATTGTGATTTTCTATCTTGTTTCATTTTACCTTGTATATTTTTAGTGCCTCCTGTAGAGTTTTACATTAAAAACGAAATGTCGAAGTATTGATGTATGATTGCGTTTGAAAAAATTAAGTTGAGTACAATCCTGGAAAACTGATACGTTCTGTGAACGTGAAAATATTTTTGGATCGTGCACTTCATTCCGTCATGTCCGATGCCGCACATTGAAAAATCTTTTATGAGAGATTTTAAAGCCAATATCGACCGATATCGGACTCACCCTGTATATCTGGCTTTTCTTTTCAAACTGCCTTTATTTTTGAAAGGATTATATTTAGTATTATTTCCCTTATTGCTGAAAGCAGTTTGTTGTATTTAGAAATGATTTTATTTTTAAAAAATGCATATAGTTTTATTTTGCTTATCTATGTGAAAATTTTTATTTGTAGAATCGTAGAAAATAGCAGTAACATAGATTACATTACTACTAATAAAAAAAAAGAATGTCTTGCCTCCTTTGCAAAACAATTTAAATTTGTCTCTCCTTCGTCGTACCATCGTTATTCCCAACCTTTTTTGTCCCATCATACCGTAAAAACACGTGACTAATTAAGCCTTAAGACTCGAAGCGAGTCCGAGCAATGCCGATGACAATCTGCGCGATCCAAGATGAGTTTTTGTCGCCCAATCACTCAATTAAACCAGATCTTATCTGATGATGACTTATTCTCCGATACGTACAACATTGGAAATTTAAGATTAAACTTTTATCATGTATATATAAGTAATGGAAATATGCGGAAAAGTATATAACAAACGGGTAACAGAACTTTTTTTTTTTTTTCGAAGTTTGTGATGACTCTCCCTCGTTTAAAATGTCCCCGGTTAACCCGCACCAGGAAGGTCCCAACCACCTGTTTAAGAACTACACTATACACAACTTCGCTAATGGACGAACTCTCCTGGAATTTACATGACAATGGTATAAAAGAGGCGAAGGTGTGACCCGGTGTATTTTTGTCGTTTCTAAATTCTAATTTGCCTAATTGGGCGTGAAGAAACGTGCCGTTAGCTGTGAAGTGAATGAGTTTTTTTTTTTATTATTGTAGAAACGTGTTATACGATCTCTTGGGATAAAAATCATGTTGATGTTTTTATGGTTAAATGACAATAAAAATATTAGGATCACTATAACTCTCAAAACAATATTTACATGATACAGCAATAATATACTTCCGTCATTTCATTACTCTGACTACATTCTATATAGGTTAGGGATGTAATACGGGGTGTCTAGATATTCGCAAATGACCTACACGTGGCGTTAACCAAGTCGATCTTTCTGATTTTGATGAAATTTGATAGGAATGTAGAACACCGAAAAATATTTGATACGTATTTTTTTTTCAACGTCCCATGTTGGGTTCTAGGGGGTGTGTTCCATTATGTATAAACTATAAACATTAAATAAAGACGATATTATTATTATTATTATTATTATTATTAAAATGCCTAAATAATTAATCGTAAGAATGCCACTATGGCAGGGTCTCATGCTCCCTTATGCTTATACCAAGCATCTTTAGCATTTCTCACTTTCATCAGTATGGTGTGTCAAATGCTATTCTTGATTTCCCCCTAACGCATTGTAACGTACATGACGTTTGGACGGAGGTGTATACATCCAACAAATTACAGCAAATCATCAAAAACAGTCAAATCAGTTTATTAATAATTGTTATTTATTTTACAAACATTTTTTT
Organism: Protaetia brevitarsis; assembly: GCA_004143645.1. Lineage (NCBI taxonomy): Eukaryota > Metazoa > Arthropoda > Insecta > Coleoptera > Scarabaeidae > Protaetia > Protaetia brevitarsis. The sequence goes on along the minus strand of RXPK01000263.1, from coordinate 178,155 downwards.
TCCATTTTGAATGTCAATGACAATTATTCATGTGCTCTTTTCAATTAAGTTCATTTTACATTTAAATAAATTTTAGCTGGTATCACTTAACATTAACCTTTTTTTTTTACTTCTCAAAAGAGGTGGGAGGCAGACATATCAGTTCTGGCCATTTTTGTCTTGTCTGTCTTTGCTTACATGTGTGAAATATTAAGCTTATAACATCTGAGTAAGTATCAAGATTTTTCAATTTGAGAATGTTGCTTATCTAATTTTATTTTTATTTTGTGCCTTAAGCAATGTATTTTTCATTATTGTGTCTTTTTCACAATTTTTACAATTGAGCACATGGTGATTGTCATTTCCATTTTAGGCTGTAAGGCTGTAAGGGCTGTAAAGGCTGTAAAAGCTGAAAGGCTGTAAGATTTATAAGATCTGTACGATTTATAAACTTCATCGAGGCTAGAAATTCCATCTACGTCAAATCACAGGTGTATGTGATCCACAGTGATACGGATGTATCAAGAAATGTGAATAGCATATTATATTCCATAACACCGAGAATATAATTCTTTAAATCGACACTGTCCGAAGAAGCAAAGATGTGTAAGCTTTTGGTCTTCGTCATGTGCTGTCCAGTCTAGTCCCCATCATCGTAATGCATGTTGCGTGCAACCATCCATCATCGACAACTAGAAACCTTATTTCAATTCCACCTAGAAGTATTTACAATTGAAGATTGCTGTACTCATTATCTCCGATCCTACCTGTAAGTGTGAATACACATGTTTATGGTGCGCCTATTTATATTTTTGCTTCGTAATGTAACTAATTCCACTTTAAATATTTTATGCCTTCGATTTATTTAAATCAACTCATTTTTTTTATTTTCCTTATTTTGACTAATTAACTTGTAAACCGGTAACAGCTGTTTATGGTAACTGAAACAAATGTTATTATAATTAGGAATTTAAATTACTGTTTGAACTTTTCAACTTACATATTCATATTTCATATTCTTTTGTTGCATTATACAACTTTTTAATAATTATTAGCCTGCAATTGTATTGCAGCTGTTCATAACCTGACTTTTATGTCATTTCATATTTAGGCTTATGCATTTGTTTACGTTTGGTCACGATTCATACCAAGCATTTGGAGGTCATTTATCCTATGCTTCAATTACCCTAAATTTACATTACCTACTTGTTATCTGTTGTCACTGAATGCAACATTTCCATTTTCATTATATTTACTGTTATAATATTAAATTTTTTTTATACACTTTTATATATACACCATTTTCTAAATTTATTAAATTTACATTTAATGCTACCAGTTGTTGTTTGTCAATCTCCTGCTTACCTGACCACCCTGCTGCTAGTCACAGCTGGCGCCCTCACGTTTATAATATCAACTAACGAACCCCCCCAGCCGCGGATTATGAGCAGCCGGACTCTGCGTACGTTTTTTTCTTTTTTTGATAAGTCGTAAGTACATCTCCTTCACCAAAGGGGTGTACGTCGCAGCATCACGAGTTTAGATGTACGCCCTCTAGGGGGGACACGTCAAGCTCTCACGATCAGCGACCGCAGCGTACTCCTTTCATTAAGGTATCTCATCTGTTCGTTCTTGTAATAAATTGCGAACTATTGAACTAACGAAGAAGCTACCATTTAATACTTTATTACGTTCATGTCGTCAATAATTCTACGAAATGTTTTCATGTTTTCTCCGATCTGCCTTTGTTAATGTTTCGAGCAAATTTTCACTGAAAATATTTTATTTTGTATAAGATTTAGTTAATGAATTGATTGTTTGATTTATTTAAATGTTCAGTTGTTTTAAATTAATTGTATGTTTTGCGTTCACTAGTTTTGTTTATGTTTTGAGATTTCGTCCGTTGGTGGACTGATCTCTGTGCGACTTCGCTGTACGCAGCGGTCGTGTTTTCCATTCAGTTCCTTGACAGATGCCGGCGTAAGTAGACGTAAATTTGTTATTGTTTGCTGCCATTTTGTAATTTCATATGATTTTGAGATTTGAATTCGCGTTTATTGATTTTTTCGTCCATCAAGGAACTCGTTTTTTAATAATTGTTATTATATTGTTGTGTACACAATTTAGATATAAGATCATTTATTATTTTTGTTCGGGAAGATATTTAGTTTCACGAGTTAATTTTTTTTCGTTTTTTAATTTTGTTGATTTGTAATTATTTATTAATCACCTCGGGTTGGGTGAATAGAAGCTTTGTGCTTGTATGTAAGTTTTTCTTTTGTAAATTTACTTGAATTATCTGCGTTTAATTTAGTTTGTTTTAATTTTGAAACCACGTGGATTGATTTGATATTAAAAGGATTATCTTCTTGAACAAATTTGTTCTTTTTGCTTTGATAAAGGATTTAGCATTGTCCTTTTGTAATTTAGAATCGAGCAGTTTTGATTTAGATCAGGACCCTTTGTCCACGGTTTTTTTTCTGCATAATTGTAATTAACAATTTTTTTTTTTTATATAATAAATTTTTAATTGTTTTTAACGTCATTCAAAATTTTGTTCTTTTATTTTTGTTTAAACCTTTTCAATTTTTGGGGTAACTAAAGTAAGTCATATTTCTTCTTTCACCCACTTTTTACTTTTCGTGATTAGTTTTAATTTGGTATCCCTGAGTTTAGTTGTTCTTTGCGCCCTTTTAAATTTTTATCCGTTGAGCTAGCTAATTTAATTTTAATTTTTGCATTTTCTTTGGTACATTCAGCCCAACGTGGGGCGCCAAATAAATATGCTGTGTACTGAATGTATCCGTTGTGCTAGCTAATTTAATTTTTCATTTTTATTAATTCATTTTGCAAGTTCATTTGGTACATTCCGTACACAGCATATACATAATATATATTCTTTCATGTTCATATTATCAGCAAAATTATTTATTGAACGTATGAAAAAATAATTACCATAACAAACATTATCAATGGAATAATGTGCAATGATTTGTTATAATAATGGAAACTAATTTATTTCATTAATGAATCTTATTATTACCAAATACAATATAAATATATATACCAGCAAAGAATAGTTCCGCTGGCGTACTATAGATGTCCCAGGTAGGCTGATTTTAGAAAAGTGTACGACCAAACAAATATTAAACGTGATCTGACGTGATTAAACGTAAGTGAAATTTTCCGTTGCACGAACGCGTAAAAATATAAGATAACCGAAGAGTCGGTGCGAGACGAATGAAAGTGGTTTAACTGCGCGCGCAGCGAAGTGGTAGAGCGTTTATTCAATGAATTGTCATTTGGCAAAATTATTATGAAATGAATATTAAAGGAGTCAAAACAAGTAACAGTATAGTAAATAAAACAAAAACCAAAACACACATATTGGCTCAATGGATTAATATTTGTTTTATAATGAAATTAAAACATATTTTTGTGTTAAAGCCAAGCTATACACACGGAATATTTGCTTTTATTTATTTCGTCAAGTGCCTATTAACTTTTTCATAGCACATATTATATCTTATTTACCACTTTTGATTTATTTGCAGTGATAAAATATTTTTGCTTTTAGTGGACTAATGGACATTTAAAATAATCTTTGTTTCTTGATATATAAATTTATGTTTTTTTTTTTTGCTAATTCTTGTCAATATATCCGCAGTTAACAGCGAAAGAATATTATCTTGCTAAAAACTGAAATAAAAATACCAGAAAACATTAAGAAAGTGTATCTATAAAGTATATAAATTTTTCTTTTTTTTTAAATTCACTCTCAGAAATACCATGATGTTTGAAAAACATAAGCTCATATCTGTTTCCAAAATTATTGTTTACTGTTTGCATAGGATAGTCGATGGCCTATCGAACAAGATTTTTTTTTTATCATTTTGCTTCAAATCTAACTCAAACTCAAAACATTACAGTTCAAGTTTCAATCGCAGCCCAGTAAACAAAATTCAAATCTTCCGCAATTATATTTATTAACTTCAACTTAAAGGTATTCAAATAACCATTAATGTAATACAAAATCGTAGGTAACTTCATGCTTTAATGTTGAAGTTCCTGAAAATAACTGCGCGAAATTTGAATTTGGTTTACTGGGAGGGGTCTTTACAAAGAAAAATAGGTAACATTGTTATTATCTGGTTGCACTTTTAAGGTATTTTCCTCAATTTTGTTTTAATCAAAGTGTACAAAGTACAAGTACGCTAGCATCGGGCATAAGCTTTTGTCGCTCTTGAACTTTTTCTGTTTCGTTGTTTGTAGAATCAATATAGAAAATATAATTGTTGGACATTATATTATTGTACATATTTTATAATGGTTAGAACTGTCAAACTATATATTTGTAACAAAAAAAAAAATGATAAAAAAATAGAAAAAAATGAGAGAATTAGCAAAATTCAAATTTCCCGCATTTATTTCTAGGAAAGATTTTTTTTCGTTCGCTGCTTTTAGGAAATCTCAGATTGCTTTTGGAAATGAGACATAATACTAGAAAATTTTATAGGTATGCAACCAAGTGCAAAGGCAAACTTTTTATAATAAATCATACAATTGGAATTTTTATAAATCATCAATAAAAATCATCGATTATAGTGTATCTCTGTTTAGTACGTTAATTAAATAGCGGTAAAGTATAATAGATGGATTCATAGAAGAATAACTCTCCAAACATACATTCATTCTGTAAAATAACTTGGATAAGTATAAACCGCAGCACTAACACCTAGCATCCGAACCTGAGACCATCCACTTGTTTATACGCCAGGGGGTAGAATTCATATTTGCCGCGATTATTTATAGTTACTGGCCAAGATTGTATTGTAATACAAAATCGTTGGTAATTCAGACTTGAATGTTTTAAGTTACCGAAAATTATGGAGGAAAATTTGAATTTTGCCAATAGGAATAGATTGATGATGAATTACCCACAGCTGTAATACTCAAGTGCTATCATATCAAGTGCATAGTTCGCTTGGTCCACTGGTCGTACGTCTCTTGCCCGCCGCTTTTTAACTGCCACCGCGAAGAAGCTACAGTGGGGCCGTTCTATAGTACGCCAGCGGAACTATACGTCTTTGACCATATGTATACTAGTATTATATTTGTTATTACTTAATCAAAGACATTAGAAATAATATTTTATCTTAACAATGACACATTCGTTCTGTCGATGAAAAATTCACTCAATGACTGTAGAGTGTACTGATATCTCGTCCAGTATTTGTCACAGTGATAGTTTGTATACACCCAGCAGAAGATTCGTTATTAATACTATCATACATTCGCAATTATGATGAGTGCGTTTGCGCGCCATCTCTATTTAGTTAGGTGTACATGCAACGATCGTATAATACATATTATAAGCACCTATTTAATATATAAACAGCATCATATATCTAATACATAATATACACGTTTCACATATGCGTTGTTATGTATTTAGTGTGGGCAGCGTGACCGAAACATTTCGAGTGCTGACGCGGAGCCGGCCGTATGTACGTATGTACAAACAGGCAGAGCACAGGGCCGGAGAGCCAGTAGTATACCGTGTATAGTAGCGCGTGATCAATATCTCTCTCTCCACGCCGAGCGGCCAGGAATATGCCGCCCTCCGCCGACGTGAATACCACTCAGTCCCGCACTAAAATGATGTCGACGACGTCGTCACCGTCGCCGGCGTCTCCGGCAAAGTAGCGCCCACATCGTAGTCGATGTTCGCGACGCGACGCCTTCCCTTATAGTAGAATCGTCGTCCGCTTCGGTCGCGTTCGTGTTTCGCGGTATATCGTACGTATACTGCGTATATATAAGAAAGCGTCGTCGTCGCCGCAGAGTGGACGCCGGCTCCGTCGGGAGGCGATGCCTCCCAGTACCCGTACGCCGCGGGAAAGTGTTCTCTTCGGCAGTGAGATAATAGAGATTCGGGAGTGTCTCCTCTACAGTAGTGCCCGGATATAAAAAAAATTATGAAGGGCGGATACAAATCCGGTGGTAATATATACGATTTAGGTGGGGGGATTGTCGTCAATTACTCTCGGATGTACTTGAAAACAATCCGTGGACAATGAATTTGAATGAATTATTTATCCCATGGATGAGAGTAAATGCAAAATATACTACTTTAACCGATTAAATTCGTAGAAACACAAAGCTATTTATCACTAAAACATATTGTGCCAAAGTATTTTGACAGGTGAACGTCAAAGTTTCAAAAGATTGATTGACATATATATATATATATATATATAGAGACATAAACGGTTATAACGGAGCCCGACCAATATACGAACGGATAGTTATTAAGCCCGGACCGACGTTGTTGAGCCCACTTTCGGGCTCAACAACGTATCTAGGTAAATTTTGGTCAGAGACATCATGTGAAGGCTTCAGGAACCTCTGGGCAAATTTTCGCTCGGGCTCATAATTGTACCCCTAATGCATTCTACATGCAGCAAAACTGTAGCGGTATTAATCTAGATGGCGCACCAATGATTCATATATAAGCCTATAGACCCATCGGATGTTATTGAGCCCTTTGCATATTCCTCGATATTCACGTAATCTTGTGAAGCCCGATAACTTGGCAACAATGTTCTCTTGCTTTGTAACGCAAAATCAGGTTGAAAGGTTGTGTGCGATTATATTTTCTTTAAATGTTGCAAAATTATTAAAAAAGTTTACTTAAAATTTACGTAATTAGTAAATTGTAGCTTTTCACATAAACATTAAATTTATTGTGGAATTGAAACATAATTAAATTAAATATCCTTTAAGTATTTAAAATTTACTGCATTTTTTCCATAAGAAAAAATAACATCAAATATATCTAACAATCGATGAAATTAGCTAGTGGTGTGAAAGGCGAAATCATTTCAATATAACTTTAAAAATATTTATTCTATCTACAGTAGTTAATGATTATGAAACAAAACAAAAGGCATTTTCTATAAATAAAGGCTTTTTTTTTTAAATTTATGGGTACAGTTAAGGTTGTCACACATTAGCCCATCATAGCACAGCACGGTGCTGTCAGAAACCAGGAGAGAATAAATATAAAAGAATGAACACGTGCCCACAATTCCAACACAGCACGGATCAGTGCGAACGGTACTGAAGTGGATTGTCAATGCCCGATCCCTCCCGTCACGCAACGAAACGTGCCGTGCTGTACCAGTCAAGTGAGGGTTCCGCCGGCCATCGCTGGCAGTCATCAAATTACCCGCATGTGCAGGCGCGTGCATCTTTTGCAGTATCTTGGCGCCTGCTGGTAAAAGTTTAGAAGACGCAAATAATTTGTTAAAAGGGGATGAAGAATAATTACTTTACTTGGTTCAAAAATACCAATTAGTTTTGAAAATTTAAAAATCAGGTAACATTTTAAAATACTGAAAAAATTTCGTTCCATCCTCCTCCAAATCATTAAGCAAATTATAAAATTCCTAGATTCGATCTTTTTTGGTTAATGGAATGAATCCGTCTGCTTTTTCTTTGTACTTTTTTCTTCTTCTGTTAATAGTAATGTGATTACTACTACCATCTGAACTGCTGCTATCACACAAATTGAAATTTGATCTGTTGGTCTCCACCCAATAATTTGCGATCCCACTTTCTATCGCGCTGGTTAACTGTGACGAGCTAATGTGCGACAACCTCTTATTTGAAAATTTCTATGTTCTAAAAATTCACCAAAATGGTATTTAAAGAAGGGCAACGTTTATTTGATGTCGTGTTTTAGAATAAATAAACATTGTTATGGATTCAAGTATTTCGCACGAGTTAGAAAAATGGTTCAATATAACTTTCTTTTCAAATAATTTAAGTATTGTGAAATCAATAAAATTTTCGAATATTGCAAAAACAAAAATTTACGATATATCTTTCAAGTATTTGTTTTAATTTTTTGACCAAAACAATTGAACATTTAACTAATTAAAGTTGTCTGTAGATTTTTATATCAGGATAATTCTGAAATAACCTTTAAAAAATAAATAGGGTATCTAAATCTAAGATAATTATTGTTTTAATTTTTTTATTTGATTTATATCGGTTTATGAAGGGAGTAATTTAAAATAATTATTACGGAAATAATATCCTAACAATCCCATTTTTTCCGTAATTATTAAAAGTATAATTACTTAAAGAAAGATGTATAACCCTCCAGCTCTTAATTAATTGCTATAATTTACAATCAAATTTTTAATTATTATTATTTTGGATTTCTAGCTCTAAACCTCTGCTCGAGCAATTTACTTTCACTGATATTATTATATATTATATATAACACTTTGGTATTGAAGAAAAAGCATCTTTTTCATGATTTTACTAGGACCACCACTCATTTCTTTAAAAAAATGTGTTTTCCTGATCATATTTTTGTTTCCTTTCTTTTTCTTGGATTTTAGGTACTTTTTATAAAAATTATAAATGTATAACGACGTTTCGCTCTTATTACAAAAGCTTTTTTAAAACATGTAAAAATATAAATATTTTTTTGTTTAATAAATGACAAAATCATAATTGTTTTGTTTACTATAAATTTTCAATACATCTTTTTGTTTAATTACAGATTGTGCTTCATAATCAATATCTTGAAACACAATCAACATTTGATTATTAATTAAATATGAAAATATTATTAAATTTTGTAATTGAATAGATTTCTAAAAAATATTATTGTATTTAGATATATTAATTATAAAATGAAGTTATATAGTTTTATGAAGTATTGTATGTCTGTTTCATCATTAACTGCGCTTCATTTTCGATTATAAATTTGAATCATTTCTAGTATATAACGTATTTTAAAGTTTGTCTGTGTTTAAAATTGTTATATTTTTAAAATCAATTAATACTTCACAAAATAAATAAACTTATTTTATGACTAAATACAATATTTAATGTTTTCCACATTTAGTTAATAATAAATAATCAAATCAACATACTAGATTGAAGCGCAATCTGTAAATTAAATTAAAAAGATATATTAAAAATTTATAGTAAATAAAACATTATGATTTTATCATTTATTACACTAAAAAATATACTTAATAATATATAATTATATTTATATATATATTTAACATTACCCCATTAAAATTGATACTTTTACAGTCTTTATCATTTAAAAAAGCTTTTTAATAAAAGCGAAACGTTGTTATATATTTCTAAATTTTTATAAAAAAGACTCAAAACCAAGAAAAAGAAAGAAAAACCACTCATTTTCGTAAATTATTATTTAATTTGATAACGTATCTGTTCTAAAAATGTAATAAGGGCTAAGGAACAAGGGAAAAACATACTGGCATCGGTTTTGTACATAATAGTTAGTGTGCAACACCGCAGGGCTCAACAAAACCGATGCATCTATATATATACATACGCCGGGCTTTGAAATGTATGATTTATATTGCAGGGTTAACAACTAGCCATTCATATAGTGGGCTTCACAACATACTGTTTATCGCTATATATATATATATATATATATATATATATATGTATTTGTAAACATAAACATAACCTACAATATTTGTAATGACGTTTCATTGCACTGTAAAAAAAAGTTGCCACTAAAATTACATGTAAAATCGTTAGTAACAAAGTTGCCTACACATATTTACAGATAAATTGCTTCATAAGGTAAAATTTTCTACCATCTAGTAAATTTCACATGCTGATGTTTTTCAAATATTCTACGTAAAATTCGTATGTAATATTTATATGAACTCTATATTTACCGAACACTGAAGTAATTTTCATATGTATTTTTTAAAGAGAGCAAGCAACTTACCTAATTCTTTTATAGCACCTAATAGGTCATACTGAATCGCTCAACCAGGGATCAAGAATGAACACGCTTACGGAAACTACGATTGTTTGTGACGTACATGATATCATTAGCCAATAATAAGTTCGACAAACGAATAGATTACCTACGCGCACAGTAAATAATCAATAACAATCACATTGCGGCGTATGAATTTCGTATTTTCCATGATATCTATAGTTTACCCGAGAATTCAAGTAAAACAAATAAATATAAAAGATCCCATATTTTTACAGCAAATTAATAGTTCACTAGTAAAATTACTTTTTAAGTGCACTAAATACCCCAAAAAATGTCAATTTTACATTTTTAAGTAAATTTTGAGAGTAAATACAAAATTGTACATGTTTTTTTCATGTACTTTCCTTTTGAATTTTTGTTACATCTTAAACTTACATGAAAAAGCTATAAATTTTACCGAAATTTCTTTTTCCATGTTAATAAATATCCTAGAAAAAACAAAATTTACATGATTTATTGTGCTAAATTCACAACGTTATTACATGTAATATTCCTGATTTACCTTGGCAAAATTACTGTATTTTTTTACAGTGTGGCTACTCTTGCATCATCGTTGTGTGAGTTTAAATTCATTTTCTTTCTCCGTGTGTTAAGAAGATTTCTTTTCAGTTGTCATCGCAGTTAATAGTGTTTTTTTTTTATTCTGGCGTCAAAATATACCCAATTTGATTTCCGAGCAGTAATAAATAAATCATTCAAATTCGTTTTCCATTGTGAATATACGTCATCTTGAGGCCACTATTTGAGTAAAACCGCTAATATGAAAAAGGTTGTCACTATTAATTTGTTAGTTTTTCAAAAGAAAGTATATTTCTTTTTCGTGTTTAGATATGTCCATCAAATAAGAAAACAGTTTCTCTGCCACATTTTTGTAGTCACATTAATTAATTCTTCTTTGGAAAAAAAATATTTTGTTTAAGCAACTTAAACAAACACGATTACACGTGAAACAATTATTGTTATTATGAAAATCATCAACTATTAAAATTACACTATCTACAACTAAAATAATGAAAAATTAATGAAAACCATGAATAAATAAAAATCTAAATTTCTAATTTATGCGAACTAAATTACAACCACTTTTCTGTGACCTAATTTTTAGAAAATCCAAGATATCTTGAAAATTAACGGGTTTTAGGCCTAAGGTATGCTATATCTTATTCGTCTAAGTTTACACTCAGAAAATTATGACCAAAATTTGATTAAATCTAATTCTAATTTTTTTTTTTTTTTGAGGGGTGGTAATGCCTAACCTATTTTTTTAGCTTATCAGGCCCCCGCAAAGCCAAATCTCCCTCCTAATCAACATTACGACCCCAGAAAAAAACCGATTATCGTAATTGACCAGAGCGAGATTTGAACCCCGGACTCCGCACTGAGCCGAGCGTGCAACCCACTCGACTACCAGCCAGGCAAAATTAACAATGAAAATGGTTTCTTTAATATTATTTCAAAGTCAACATGTTATATTTTTTTTTCCAATTCAATTATAAATGCTTTTAGATAGATATACCTGAAGTATTAAATCAAATTGCGGTTTGGGTTGTGGATACTGAAGAATATTAATACGATATATGGCAGCATCATATTTATTTTTTTTTCCGTGTAGTATAGTAAATACGTTAAATACTCATATGTATTACAGAAGTTGTCTCATAGATGGCACTTCTCCTATTTTATTCCAGTAACAGAACATAGTTAGCACAAATAGCAAGACAACTACGATTATAAAATATCAATCTGGTACATTTACCAAATAAACATCTAATAAGAGCCGTGGTCGTTGAAAGGGCGATCTTATTAGCGTATTCATATTCGTCATATTATTCACTCAAATAAATGCGTTGTTAAAACAAGAATCAAAATTAATTATTAATTTAAATGGAATATTCGAAATTTGATGAAAAGTTAACAGTCAAAGCGAATCATTTTTTTTTTTTCTTCGTGTGTAGAGGGAGTTGTGTTAACAAATTTTTCATGTGATACGTTTCAAAGAGTTTACCACTTGTTAGGGGGGTTCGAACCGGATTTTAGTTCACCATATACATCCAAACAGTATTGTTAAATTAACTAAATACTTTGGTTCGCTCAATCCAAGTAGTTTTCTGGGTGTATTGATATTTTTTAAAACTGCAATAATAATAGGAGTAATTGTATTTAAGAAGACAAAATTAAAGGCTGTACCAGGGTTACGAAACACCCTGTACATACGTCGATAATTTTACGTTATGGAGAAATTATAATACTATAACAATTTATACAAAAACAAAAACCTATCTGTTATCGTTTACGAGTTACAAAGGAAATCGTTACTATTGAAACACCCTGTATTTAAAAAAAAACAAGTGCTGAAGTAGCCCAATGGGCCTCTATTACTCCCTCACAAAATTGAGGTTGACATCTCGAGGCCACCTTTTGTTAAATCTTATATATTACAGAAATTATCGTGAAGATGGCGCTATAACTTATTTCACTAGTTACGTAATGCATATTAAGATATATGTAAGGTAAAGTCAGGTAAGTGTGTAGTAAAAATTGCATAGTGCCAAGAAAATGTAATACTGTTCACATAATAAGACATTTTAATAAATTTTACACATAGAAGTACGTAATATATGCTCAGTTGAAAGCCTTCAATAGATGCACCTTTTATAATTATTAACGGTTTACTAGAAAAAAAAGAAATGGTAAACACTGTCAATACTACACACTTACCCAGCAAAATGGGGCAAGTGTGTAATCGTTCCGCATTTTATACAGTGAGGTCGTAAATGGTCCCCCCCCCCCCTGATAACTTTTGAATGGTATGAGATAGAGCAATGAAACAAAACCAAGTGAAATTAGAGATAATTTGTGATTTTTGCCTATAGAGATACGCACATGGCTTCTGATGTAAATAGAGGGCGTAGCTATCTTTAAAATTTAAATAGGAAGTATTTCATTTAGAAGCTCATTTGGAGATTTTCTATTACTTTTATGGCAATGCAAACAGTTTTACGATTTTCGAAATTTTTACCAACTTATCCAAGATTAATAATTGGAGTACTTACGTTACTTTTTCTATAGCCCTCGTATTCGCTTTTTGGATATAGTGTACAGAAACCTGTAATTACAGTAATCTGTAACATAGACACCCACACACATGACACATACACTGACAGATAAGACACTTTTGCTAAATTTTGCAAAAACGTCATATTGTAAAATATGTCATATTTTATAGCAATCGCTTCCTAAGTCACATAAAACCACAATATTTATACGAGGGCTATAGAAAAAGTAAAGCAATTATTAATCTTGGATAAGTTGGTAAAAATTTCGAAAATCCTAAAACTGTTTGCATTGTCATAAAAGTAATAGAAATATCTTCCAAATGAGCTTCTAAATGAAATTACTTCCTATTTAAAATTTTAAAGATAGCTAGGCCCTCTATTTTACATCAGAAGCCATGTGCGTATCTCTATAGGCAAAAAATCACAAATTATCTCTAATTTCACTTGGTTTTTGTTTCATTGCTCTATCTCATACCATTCAAAAGTTATCAGGGGGGGGGGACCATTTACGACCTCACTGTATATTAATAACATTATCCTTTAGTTCGGCCAAGAGTGTAATACTAAACTGATGCCTATTTAATAAGGTATGATATATTCACAAGATATTCAAGTTATTACACGTTAGGAGATGCGAACTTTTATTTGTAAGACTAATATGAAGTTTAGTACATTAGTATTATAATAAGAGGACGTCCGTATTTCAATTTTAAAAATAAATATAGCCAAACTACACACTTGCCCGGGTTACACACTTACCCGACTTTTCCTTACTCCTAATTAGAAATCAAAAAAATAATAAGAACGGTTTTTCTAAACTTTTCGACTTTATTAAAATCTTTTTCAATTAACAAATATAAAATTAGGTAATAAAATCAATAAATTGCTTTAAATCTAAAACATTGTCAATTTAGCTTATTAAAAAGCTTGTATACGGAACATTAACAACAGTGATGGTAACAAATTGAAGATAAAAGAAAAATCTATCATTTTAAACTCTAAAGTAATGCATATACCGATATTACATCAAATTATAAAGAGATAGTGGCTTTAAGATGACGATGGTTTGTACAAAATATAAATTACTATTCTCCCTATTTCTGTGCTTCTTGTTGATGGCGTTGTGAATGATGTTATGAAGGGGCCGCCGCTCTCACGTGGCTCGGCTTGCGTCGGTCCGCCGGCGGGTCCTCCAGAACGCCTCCGGCGACCGCCAACAGTTGACCGGTCGCCTCTATGCCGGTCAGAACCGGCGCCGTCGGCGTCTGCTGCTCGGGTCCGGCCTGCGACGACAGTTGCGTCGGCTTGAGTCGCGCCGCCACCCCCACGCTCAGGCCGCCGCCCTCAGCGTCACGCATGGGGCCGCATCCCATGTGCTCGATGGTGTTGCCACCACACATGCACAATTCCGATCCCTTCTACTGTGCCCCGTTTAACAATAACTACTTTAGGTATGACGAAAGATGTTTTAAGGAAATATAGATAGAATTCACTACATAACTAAAACCTAGAATATAGTACCGATAGAGTTATTACAATGTCGAAAGCTGTACATTAGAAAAATCCAGTGGCGTAGTTAAGATGCCCGCAGATTCTGCAAGGTCCTGTATCAATCAATCAAAAAAATTAAAGTCGAAATTGTTTACTGTTTCACCTTCCAAAATTTTCTTAACTTTCTTCAATTTCAAATACCCCGCATTTTTATTTAACACTTTTTTAAATTTATCGCATATAGAATTACCTATTGTACTCTTAACCTTCTTACATAGCATATCAAATTCGTCTACTATTTCGACTGATTCCGAGAGCGACATCCCTTGCGTTTCTAGTTTACAAATGGAACTTGAAACAAAGCTATAATTTGACTTAATATACAAAAGGTTTTGTAGCAATTCTGTTGATGTTACTTCTCTTTACAGTTTTCTAGAGCAATGCAGTCAGCAGTGATTTCAAGAATTACATTTTTTATTCCTTCAAAATTATCGGCGAAAAAAATTGCAGCCTCTAACCATGTACCCCTCTCGTATAATCGTTCAGGAGGCAACTTAACACCGGGAAGTCGCTCCTGTCCTTAATTGGATTCGTAAAGGTGCTTTTAAATATACTTTTTTGACATTGCTAATTAAATCATTAATCAAAGGGAATTGATTCCTAATGTCTTCGGCTATACACGATTGAACCCATGAGCTAAACAAGTGGTATGAATAATGTTACTATAAAAAAATTTTAAATTTTGCGCGGCTTTTATCATGTATGGTGCAGCGTCGGACAACATTAGTAACATTTTTTCACAAGGTATACTTGATATACCTTCTTGAACGAATTGGACAATTGTCATATTATTCGTTTTTTGAAGTTCTTTACAATAAATTAAATATGATTTACTTGCAATTTCTTCATGAAGAATTCCTAGTAACAAATGGGCAATATAATGACCACACTTATCCGTACTTTCATCTACCATGATACAAATAAAATTGTTCCCTACCAATTGTTGAATTTCTGCTATTGTTTGCTGGTAATAAAATGTGACATAATTTTTTTGTAGGGTACTTTCGTGAGGTATATTATGTTTGTGCAATATTTTTGCAGAAATGATTTCAAATTAACATTATTTAATCTTGCTAATGGTATGTTAGACGAAATTAATGCGTTACACAGATCCTATTATTATCTCTCTTTTTCTGAGTTTCGTGAAGTTGATGCTACACATTGACGTATAGATTGCTGCACACATGCGGATCGCTTTAGTTTTTCACATTTTCCAATATGTGATCGAGTTTTAGCGTGTTGATCAATCGGGTATTTTCTCTCAGAAGACACCTACAACAACAGTTGTCATTTTATATCAAAAATTAAAGAATTTAAAAACAATTGTAAAGCTTTTAGTAAAATTAAACTTACCAGTTTACTGCAGGCTCGACAAAATATTTTGTCGCCATCCTTTACTAGTTCAGAATATGGCTTAACCCATAAAGAAATTTTGTTCACTATACTTATTGTATGTACGCACAGTATTTAAAAACGTAACACAATTACATGCTGTTTCGCTCAAAGATATTCAATGAATGAATAGTTTATTTGGGAATTAATAACGTAAACACGTATTTACCACATCCCTTCTGCTAGCGGAAATTAAAACACGTGCAGTTCTTGGAAAAAAAGTATTAGAGAAACCAATGTAAAAGATTTATCGTTCCGAGAATTGTCGGTTGTCGATCTACATTAGGAATTACTAGGAATTTTTACTAATAGAAATGATAAGAAAAAGGTTAAATATGTAATATATGCAACTTTTGTAAAAATATGCATAGAAATGCCTAAATATGCAATACATGCAATCACTAATTAGCGCTAATTAACTTCAATTAGTGTAATACGTCTACATATAGACTATAATTAAAGATATGCAAAAAATAAAATATATACACTTTGCATATAATCCGGTCTCTACTAATAAGTATAATTATGCAAACAATACACACTTATACAGAATAATACATGGTTCATATATCCATATCAAAACCATACCAACTAACAAAAAATTATTATGTGCGGAAACGTTATAGTAGCCATGCCTACATTTTCCAAATTTAAAAATATCCGTTACAACTTCATATAATAACATAATTTTATTATAATAATTATAATGACATTTCTATTAAGTTAATCACTTTTTAAAATTACTCTATACACAAAATTGTCACAACATCTTTAAAATTTCATCCAACAATCTCATGTTTCGATATATTTTTTTCAACAACTATTATAAATATACATAAGAACATCCGCTCAAAGGTTTAAACTTCGTATATATCTACCTATAATAAGGTGTTCATATGTATATACGTTTTCAATCTATATAGCGTATACAAGATCTCCTATGCTCGCACATACGTTGTATTTCTTCGGCCCTTGGCGCCAAATCCGAAATCAACAGGTCTCCAATATTGTAAAGTGGGCCAAACTGGATGGAATGAATGCCCCCGCCGCAAGTCCGGGCATTCTCGAACGCGCGGCACTCGCGAGCCGGTCATTCTGTCGAGAGGCGACGGTCTAGCGCCTCTCGTAAGCCGAACGCATGCCGCCCGTCACTTGCAGATTACCGTCTAGAAGATTAATTGGCCCAATTATCCGTTTCGCTAAAGCGCGCATCATCTATTCTCACGATCGGTCCTACCTAATTTCGGTCGCGTATGATCTATCTAGATGCGATACTGACGTCTATATAACAAAATGAAGAAAGGAGGCTATATACAGTGTGGTCCGCTAAGTGTGCAACAAATGGGAGTTTTTTTTCTTTTAATTGCGCTATTGTAAAATAAATACTGTTGACACACTTAGACTATCTTAAAGTCAGTTAGCTTACAGAAATATGAAAACCATTTAAGAGTAAAGTACCCTCATTTCGAAGAACACAGCAAAATGTTATTAAAATTAGTTTAGAATGAAAACATGAACGCAAATATAAAGTCACGGCCTGCTACTTTAAAAAAGATAATTTTGTAAATTTTGTATTAACCCCTGTATAATTTTTGTATTTTTTAAATATTTAACATTATTATTTATTTAAATTAAATACAAGGGGATCTCTTTTCAACAATTTCTTTCATAAACGATCACAAATTTTATGGCTGTTGCATCGATATGTAACTCAACGTTAAGATTTTGATAATATTAATTTTGATAAGGTAAATATTTTACAATAATAATATGAATATTCAAAAACTCTCTTTGAAAGTACAAAATTTTTATTTCGAATTCACGTTAAGGTACTAGAATTAAGGCTGAACTAATAGAACAAAATAACCTACGCGGCTCTAAATGTCAAATTGAAGTATAATTTCATCTGTCATTAAAAAAATATTCAGTTTTTCTACCCTCATGCGAATATCGCGAATGGGGTGACAAAAATTGAACTAATATTTCGTATTGTAAATTTATTTAATTATTCGTAAAATTGTTATTAGTACTACTGTAACATATTTCTTATATGTGACAGTAGTACTAATAACAACTTTTTTTATAATTTCAATTCACTAATCTCTCCTTTTTATAAATGAATGTTGAAATACCCTTGGAAACAACAAATAAAAACATGATATGTGCTTATCTACGTATATAGGTATATATATTTTTAAGTAAATGCTGAGGAAGATACCTTAATACGTATAAATTTTAATCAGAACTTCAAGTCATTTGTATTGTCCATATTCCGCTAGCATTTTTACCAACATAAGGAGGTAATATTCCACGAAATATGTAATTTTGCCTTGCACAACTAAGCAAATTTCCCCAAGTGGGAAAAAAATTACCTCATTTATTGAAGTATTTTTCCATCAAAATCGATTTACCAGGTAAAGTTACACCTGGTTTGTGGTAATCTGCGGTTTACACTCTTTTACCAGTAATTTTACCTGTTTTTTCACACACCAGTGAAGTAAATTTACCAGCATTTTTTTTAGAGTGTAATCATCGCGCGCTCTTTCCTACCCTCTGCTTTCTTATACCCTAGTTAAATTTTGACGATTACCGTATGTATCCATACCTCTATTTTATGCTAATGTCAAGCGATTCTATAATCTGCAATAATTATTTTCTTCGTTCCATTACTGAACATTTACGGGGCCGATATTTGTTTTGATCTCTTGCGTAGACAACAAAGTGCCTATTCGTAAACAATCAAATGGTGTGGGTGTTTTACCAACGATCTAACATAATAATATAAATAATAATTTCATATTATTTATTTTGGTACCGCTACTCCTGGTTCTGTCTAACCTTAATTTGAGCATATAGGCGACATCTGTTTAAATTGTTTAGTACCTAGCCAAATTTTTATTTCAATGAGTTGACATGACATCTACTTACGTTACAATACTAAATTCCCCATAAGATATTAATTGAAATTTAAATAAACAATAGACGTTTTTGATTGTACATTGGTTTTAACCAGGTATCATTTTATCATTCGATTATAACCAATAGTATTCGATTGTGTTTTTCGTGACGTCACAGTTCCAACCTGGTTGAACCAATTTTAACCGGAGTCGGGACTTGGGTATTAAACGTTTTTAGCAATATACATAACCTCTTCTTACTGTTTACAGCTGTTTGCAACGGGTGTCAATCCTAAGTTTTCATCAGTCGCAGAAAAAAGTATTAAAATGTTGCTTAATTTATAATTAATAATATAAATGTTGAGTTTAAAGAAACTGATAGTATAGTTATAGATAATTTAATCCACGGTAAATATAAAGATATGTGTTTTACATTTATTCTTAATAAAATTTCATTTGCAGATGATAACTTTATGTATGACTTTTTTGAGGAGGCCATTAATAGCGGCAAATTAAAGAAATACGGCTTATGCGATATAGGAAACTTTTACAACTACACTATTAATTGAATAATCTTTTATGAGTGACATTCCATTAATATTAATTATTTTAATTAATATCGTTGATATGCGTTACTGAATATGTACGTATCCCAAATCAGTAAAAAAATTGAAGTTTACCAGGAAACCCAGCGATTTCTGGCTACTGAAATACGAAGCTTCCTCTGACGTAGGCCAAATAATTATCTTACTTGATAGTTTTACAATACATTCTAATAGTTCATTTATTAATACGCATGCTGTTGAATTTGCAACATTGAAGCGATCTGCAATAGACGCAATTGTCTCTCCTTTCGCTAAATACCAAAGCCTCATCAAGAGACATTTTTCTAATGGCACTGCCATGCATCCGCTTATATTTTTTCTTGTAAAATTTGAGTGTACTAGACGGACTAAGCACTGAAATGTATCGACTTGCATTCTAAAATGCATATAAAAATCATACGCCAGATATCTATTAACCCAAGTTTCGAAATAATCTGGTATTCTCTCATGTCTTACTCTTTCGTATAAAGGCATAATTTTATATGCACAATTTTTTAAAATGACAGGCAAAACATTCAAACTGTTGTTTGGAGAATGTGTGATATCGTCCAACAGCCTAATGCAAGACGCAAATATTTCCTTTTCAGTAATTCTCTTATACATTTCGTAAAAAAAAGGCTAGTGTAACGTTAGTACTTCGAAAATATAAAGCTGAATGTTATAACCTACAACAGTTATAACCAAACCTGTATAACCGTTTACTTTCGATCAGATAACTTGTTGTTAATACTCGGTTCTTACCTATCACGTCATGGTTCAAACTCATTGGTTAACCAGCTGTGTACAATCGCAAACGTCTAATGACAGAATAGTTTTATATAAAAATGATAAACACTCAAACGCACCTAATAAGTTTTCAAATAAACATAACCTTAAAACATTATAGTTTAAATAAGTACTTCCTAACTAAATATACCTAATTATTGACAAGATCACCACATTAAAACATTACCTTTTGTGCTTCCAGGTCATTGCCAATCCCGAGGCGACAAATGCAATATGTTAGTCAACCTGATTATCGCATCTACGAACTGAATAAGAGGCTACAACAAAGGACAGAGGTAAAAACCACCGTTTCCGTTTTAAAGGGCGTGATCTATTTTAGCCATTAATCCTTTTTTAATCTCCCAGGAAAGTGATAACCTTTGGTGGGACGCGTTCGCCAACGAGTTCTTCGAGGACGACGCCTCACTGACGCTAGCGTTCTGCTTAGAGGACGGCCCCAAAAGATATAGTAAGCAAAAGATCGCCCCAGATATGTCAAAATATCTTCTAATCGATTCCTTTTTCCTCTTTTTTTCCGAACAGCGATCGGCAGAACACTGATACCCAGGTACTTTCGGAGTATATTCGAAGGTGGAGTTACGGAGCTCTACTACAACATGAAACATCCGAAGGAGTCTTTCCACAACACTAGTATTTCTCTTGACTGTGATTGCACAATGATTACACATCATGGCAAACCTTTATTTACGAAGGTATGTAAGCCTTCATTCATAAATATCTTCGTTTAGATTACGCTTTGATATAGCTATGATTTTTTGTTTATTTGTATTTTAACCTTACTTTCTTCATTATTTCAATTACAAAAACATATATTTTACGAGTTTGATCATGTATTTGTCGCACATCTGTATGTGAAAAAAAATACCTGATATGGAATCATAATTAACTTAAGCATGATTTGGAATTTTAGCGGTAAATATATTGCGGAGTGGTCAAAGGCAAGTGTCTGTGGTAGGCATTAAAATCTACGTTGGCATCACTTGGCTCATCAGAATATCTTATACTTAAAGCTTAAATGCTTAAAACATCACAATAAGAATGAAAACAGACAAGCAGAGGTAGAGCCAATACACGAACGGAAATACGAACTGATTTATATATTTTTTTATATCAGCTTCAGACAATAGTAGTAAGGTAATTTGCTAATCACAAAAAAGTGATGAGAAGCACTTTAACTGGCTGGGTGGTTTGGCTTTAGATATTCAGTTCGAACTTTTTTGATCTCCCGATATTTTTTCTATTATTACTTATCCATTTTTTATAGAACATTTTTTCAATTCAGAGAAACAGAAATATATCTTGAGATTTAGATCGTGTATTTGCTTATACTTTCTATTTATACAATGTGATTAATCTGAAGTGTCTAAAGTTGGCATCAAGAATATCCCTAGATTGGTTATAAACTATTCGTATTTGCTTTCTTGGATTGGCTACTCCTCTCTATCATCTGTCGACTTGCCACCACAGGTGAGAAGTTTTGAAAAGAATATAAAACTTCTATGTAGGAAGCTCTAGTTAGAACCACTTAGATACATATTTTTGAAGTTTTAAATGCCCTATAAAATCTTTGCCAATTTGTTCTTTAGAATTTTTAGTTTGCAATCTGAACAATGAAAACATCACGAAAAGTCTGCATATATTTTTTAAAAGTCCCATAAAGACATGTAAAAATAAAAAATTGAATGGCCAAATATTAAGATACTTTAGAATGTCAAGATTTTTTTTTTTTTTGAAAAACAATGAAAGTAATGCAAACTTCTATGTAGATTAATATTTTTAAAATTTAAAACGCTCCATAAAATCTGACAGTTTTTTTAATATCTTATTATATAAAATTTTTAAAAATAATATCAAAAACAACGAATAAAATTTCGTCAAAAATTGTCCTTAAAGAGTCAACAGATTAGATAAGAAGAGCAGTGCTTAGAAGGAAGATAGGACAAAATTGGGGCTGTCAGGTAGAGGAAATGACCGTTCCAGACAAAATCTGCGAAAATTTGGATGAATCAAGGCTATAAGGGAAGAACTTCATTAGATGATTTAGGCTTTTTGGCCCATATGCATAAAATGTTATATACATTTGTGAGCCAATAAATTGATATTATTATTATTATTATTATAAATATTCCCTAAAATCTTAAATGGAATCTGTGTCAATTTTTCCTTAAAACTTTGTAAATTTCCGTCATCAAAAACTCTGCATATACGTTGAAGAAATAAAAGTTACTATTACTACTTCGCCGGGAATATCTTGCAGCCAAGTACATACTAAAATTGCAGACAATAGGGGACACTAATATTCTCTATAATATCCATCGACTTCCGGTGTTAGAACTGTTATCCCAATTCTGGGCAAACAAAAAACCTCTCGTTAACTGCAGCTTAAACCAGTTTAAATCTTTCTATAGCCTATCTAGAATTTCCAAAGATAAACTTCCATCAATACGAGTGTCCATTCCAGATTATTCTGGCCAAAGCTACGTGGACAAAGGCATACATGTAGAAATTTATACACAAATTTATATATACGTATGCATCGAAAACATCAAACGGTTGTGGCTGTGCATTTTTTGACCCCATTAATGACGTAAGTGGATTTTTCTGCTTGATTGTAGAGCTAAATATTTTCTCTGCTGAAGCCAGAGCGATTTGGGGAGGCACTTACGTAGGTTAAATCTTTAGAAACGCCGAAAATCGCTATAATGTCAGACTCTTTAAGTGTCCTACAAGCTAAATTAGAGGGAAGAAATGGTTCAAAAAGGTTCATCCGCTAGTGTTGAAGATTCTAACCAGTTGTGCGGTGCTGGAAGCATTGCAGAGGGACGTGGAACTGTTTTGGGTGAAGGGCCATGTAGGGATTACTCGCAATGAAAAGGTGGACGTCTTAGCCTGGATAGAAAAAACAGTAGTATTTTTCCAAGTGAAGTTGGCTGTAAAATTAAAGCCCCAATGATAAAGTTACGCAATATGCTAAGATCCATGACAGTGTTTGTCACCCTCGATGACATAACGGCATTACAGTTCCGCGTCCTTTCTACACTACGATCGCTAGATTGAGTTTTGGGCATGGTGTTTAACCAGCACATCTTTATAAATTGGGATTATAGTAGATTCTCCAGTTTGTTCGTGTGGTTTTGTCGTAGCGGATCTGAATCACTTGGTTTTGGGGTGTTTGAATTATAAAGCACAGCGACGCAAACTATTTAAAAGTCTGATTAACTTGAACGTACAGCTACCTATTTTGAAATTTAATAACATTTAAGTATACCGCACTATATCGCAATTTATCAAGGAATGTAAGATACAAATATGAAGCCTAGATCCTGCATAAACTAAAATAACGTGGCTGATGGACTGAGATCCCTTTAATGCAAAAAAAAAAAACTCTTTCAGAAAGTGAAGCAAAGTTACACAACTATTTTTTTATATTGCTCAATTACCATCTAATTAAATCCCAAACTCGATACATCTATAATCTAACACGTACTAATTCCATCCTCTCGCCTTTCAGGTATGTACAGAAGGCCGTTTAGTTCTAGAATTCACGTACGACGATCTGATGAGGATAAAGTCCTGGCTATTCACCGTCAGGACGCACAGGGAGCTGATACCTCGGACCGTGGGTGGGTATGCACACCCAACAGGATCCCGGCATGCTCGAACAATTATCGAAAAACATCACCAGGCAAGGCATCACGAACTCCACCTTGAATTACCTGAGGGTGAGTGCTCTACGACTTTCGAAACGCGATTTTTCAATGGAATTTCTTCTCTCTTCCAGCTATGCGTAATACTAGAACCGATGCAAGAATTGATGTCCAGGCACAAGGCGTACGCGCTCAGTCCGCGGGATTGCCTCAAGACGACACTGTTTCAGAAGTGGCAGAGGATGGTTGCCCCGCCGGGTAAGAGAGGTACCAGTTTTATTGCACTAAAAGGCTAATCGTTTCTCCTATTCTTTTTTTTTCTCTCTCTCTTTATGTGTCTGTGCGTTTATTTATTATTATTAGAGACCGGATTATATGCAAAGAAAAACTAGAATATATGCATCGATTTTTGAGAAAATATGCATAAACCTGGGGCATATATGCAAAAAAAATTGCGACAATATGCAAAATTTTTACTTAAAATAGATAAGAGCAGAAATTTAAACATTAACTTTATTGCACACAATTTTTCCACAACATATTTCTAAAACAATTTATAATTAAATGTTTTTCAAAATTATGTAAAAGAAAGTTTTGTCTTCTATCAGAATACATATGTTTCGAAATATAAAAGCTTCTTTCGACATTCGCAGATGTAATGGTGCATTTTTTAACTTATTTGCAATACATTCTAAACTAAAATTAAAGTCGAAATCGTTTACTGTTTCATCTTCCAAAATTTTCTTAACTTTCTTCAATTTCAAATACCCCGCATTTTTATTTATCACTTTTTTAAATTTATCGTATATAGAATTACCTATTGTACCCTTAACCTTCTTACATAGCATATCAAATTCGTCTACTATTTCGACTGATTCCGAGAGCGACATCCCTTGCGTTTCTAGTTTACGAATGGAACTTGAAACAAAGCTATAATTTGACTTAATATACAAAAGGTTTTGTAGCAATCCTGTTGATGTTCTTTTCTTTCTATTCTATCTTTTTACAGTTTTCTAGAGCAATGCAGTCAGCAGTGATTTCAAGAATTACATTTTTTATTCCTTCAAAATTATCGGCGAAAAAATTGCAGCCTCTAACCATGTACCCATCTCTTAATAATCGTTCAGGAGGCAACTTAACACCGGGAAGTCGCTCCTTATAAAATTGGATTCGTAAAGGTGCTTTTAAAATACTTTTTGACATTGCTAATTAAATCATTAATCAAAGGAATGGATTCCTAATGTCTTCGGCTACACGATTGATCCCATGAGCTAAACAAGTGGTATGAATAATGTTACTATAAAAAAATTAAATTTTGCGCGGCTTTTATCATGTATGTTGCAGCGTCGCACAACATTAGTAAAAAATTTTCATAAGGTATACTTCCAGGTAAAAAGAAATTTGATAAACCTTCTTGAACGAATCGGGCAATTGTCACATTATTTGTTTTTTGAAGTTCTTTACAATAAATGAAATATGATTTACCTACAATATCTTCATGAAGAATTCCTATTAACAAATGGGCAATATAATGGCCACACTTATCCGTACTTTCATCTACCATGATATAAATAAAATTATTCCCTACCAATTGTTGAATTTCTGCTATTGTTTGCTGGTAATAAGATGTGACATAATTTTTTCGTAAGGGACTTTCGTCAGGTATATTATGTTTGCAATATTTTGCAGAAATGATTTCAAATTAACATTGTTTAATCTTGCTAATGGTATGTTAGACGAAATTAATGCGTTACACAGATCCGTATTATATTCTTCTTATTCTGAGTTTCGTCAAGTTGATGCTACACATTGACGTATAGACTGCTGCACACATGCGGATCGCTTTAGTTTTTCACATTTTCCAATATGTGATGGGGTTTTAGCGTGTTGATCAATCAGGTATTTTCTCTCAAAAGACACCTACAACAACAATTGTCATTTTATATCAAAAGTTAAAGAATTCAAAAACAATTGTAAAGCTTTTAGTAAAATTAAACTTACCAGTTTACTGCAGGCTCGACAAAATATTTTGTCGCCATTCTTTACCAGTTCAGGATATGGCTTAATCCATAAAGAAATTTGTTCGCTATACTCATTGTATGTACGCACAGTATTTAAAAACGTAACACAATTACATGCTGTTTCGCTCAAAGATATTCAATGAATGAATAGTTTATTTGGGAATTAATAATAATAAAACGTATTTACCACATCCCTTCTGCTAGGCGAAATTAAACACGTGCAGTTCTTGGAAAAAGTATTAGAGAAACCAATGTAAAAGATTTATCGTTCTGAGAATTGTCGGTTGTCGATCTACATTAGGAATTACTAGGAATTTTTGCTACTAGAAAGGATAAGAAAAAGCTTAAATATGCAATATATGCAATTTTTGTAAAAATATGCATAGAAATGCCTAAATATGCAATATATGCAATCACTAATTAGCGCTAATTAACTTCAATTAGTGTAATACGTCTACATATAGACTATAAATAAAGATATGCAAAAAATAAAATATATCCACTTTGCATATAATCCGGTGTTTAATTATTATTATGTCGTATCGTTTTGCGCGCAAGCGCTGTTTACCAGCGCCATCTGTGAGAGGAGAAACAGGTAGTCTGCGTCTCTGTCGTTTGCTAGGCACACACAATTTTTTTTATTCTACGCCAACCTGTTATGAGTTCTATCTATTGCGTTCACCCGAGAACTTTGTTGGGGTCGTTGAAGAATTTTACTTGTAAATTTTGCGTTTCCTTTGGTGTTACAGAGTCCCAGCGGCCGGCGAATAAGCGGCGGAAACGTAAAGGATCGAATTCTGGGGGCGCTGCCAACAACGCACCTCCGGCACCTAACAAGAAACGATCGCCAGGTCCCAATTTTTCTCTAGCCTCGCAGGTAATTCTTTCGATCGATAGCAAATAGTTACATTTTATCAATTGATAGCAGGGATTCATACTAGTGATGGGCTAATTGAATGAAAAACAAGCATTCGGTAACAATAAACCAATGCCTATTGGGTATTCACAAACGAATGGAGTGTCTAACCGTATTTTTATTTATTTATTTATTTAGGAGGATGAACATATTTTTTATAATATTAACAAAAAAAATAGATTATTAAAGAGTTTTAGCAAGTTCACAATAGAAGCTAGGGTAAACGCTAAAATCAGATGACTCAATACGGTATACGCAAGTGCGGGAGGAACAAGTTTAGCAGGGCTTATGGAAGGTCGGTTTCCGTCTACCGCGCGAATTAGCTTTCCTAACCACACTTTTCAGTCGCTTGTCATTAAGATAGCATTTTAAAACCGTTCTTCATTGAATTTGTTTTGTTTCTTGTTGGCTACTAATTCTAATTATGGAAGATCTATTAGTAATTGCAGTGTTGGAGGGTAACGCTGATGTGCAAGAAGTTATATTGTACGAATTAATAAATGCCCCAGAAAATACATATGTAGATTTGTGCAAGTTACAAAGTATCGGCGATTTTACTATATCACAGTCAGCGTTATTCCTGGGCATTTCCAGGGTTCAATATTATAATTTTGTGAGAATTGTTGTATCGTAAAATATATGGCTAAAAAAAAAATTAACGCTTATATAGCATCAATTACCAAGAACTAATAAATCATATTTACATAAGATAAGCGCCAGATGTAATAGATTCTGAAGAAACCAATACAAAGAATAAACAACAATGATTGTAGGTAGATATGTGTGTCTAATGCCCGGTAACATAAACAATAGTTACCCATTTGTCAAAGTTAATCAATGGATAACAGCAAAAATCAGTAACATAAAGGTTTGTTAGGAGATAATCATTTGTTAAATCAGTTGTTAACTTAACCACCGCTATTCCGGTAGTTACACATTTGTTAAGATTTACCAAAGCACGAAATGTGCCGAATGTCCAACGAAAGTTGCCGTGCATGATTGCATCAATAGATGGCGGAACATGTGAACTTAGACGGAAAATCTATTTGACATTTTGACAGAATTTTTATTTTTGATTTAATTTGATCACTGATCAATTAATTTGGAATAAGATAGCAGCAGTAAGTTTAAAATATATACGTTTAGTGATTATTACATTACATTTTTATAATTATGGAGGCTAGGTAGGTGTAATTTCAACATTTGATTTTCTGATAATATTATCACTAAATTTGAACTATGCATCAAATGAGTAGGGAAATGCAGGATGCCGTGAGAAGAGCCAGAAATTTTACGGTACAAGAGAAACAATATTGTTAGCGATCATTCAAAATTATAAAGGGGTAGTTGAAAATAAAAAACCGATGGAGTATCTATTAAAAAAAAAAAAAAACGAAGTATGAGCAGAAATTACATCTGAATTTAATTGTCATAGTACTACTGGGTAAAGGATGAAAGAGCAGTTATTTACATTATACAACTTTATGAAAAAGAACAATCAACACGACCAAATCATTATTTATTTGCCTTTTTTTCTTTATATTTTCATGATTCTTCTCTGAATAGTCGTGGTCTATGACGTCTATCATATATGTTGTCTAGTATATCGAATAGTTCTTCATTGGAGGACGATGATTAATCATTCCATATATCCGTTTTGGTTATAATCTTTATAACAAACTTGACATAAGCAGAAGCAAAACTCAATTACTGAATTTCTAGGTGAAAACGTCAAAGTTTCAAGTTGGCCCTCTATCGGAACCAAACTGAACTATCAATTTTAGTAAATTTACAGTTAACTAGTTTACAACAGCCATTAATCAGTTGTTAACTAATTACTCGACATTTAACAAATGGTTAAGTTTATGTTACTCAACTTTTACTTAACAATTTGTTAGTGCTAACAAATGATTAACTAATCACTTGATTACACACGCTTTATGTTACCGGGCATTACAGATATAATAGGTGTCTAATTTGCGAAGATAATAAATACAATGTTACTACAAAAGAAATAGACACTTTCAATGTTTTATTAATCCAAAACTAATCACGTTATTATGAATTCGTTTAAACTATTTTATAAAGTGATTTTTAAAGTTTACTTTGGGAACTCATAGGTGCTCAATATGGAATCCTCCTCCTGTCACACGGCACACATCAAAGCGATAGTCTAGTTCATCCCAAACCCGGTGTAACATATCTGCATCGACACTTTCCACAGCTTTCGTGATGCGTTGTTTTAACTCATCTAAATCATTAGGAAGCGGAGAGACGTAAACCAGGCCTTTCACAAATCCCCATAGAAAAAAATCAGCGCTGTGGAAATGTTTCATCCAGATAATTTCTAACGACACGGTGCCAGTGAGGAGGTGCTCCATCCTGTTGGAAGATAAAGTTCCCCCCGTCCTCATGCAGTTGAGGCATCAACCAATTGATCAACATTTGATGATATGTCGCTCCCGTTACTGTGTTTTCTTCAAAAAAGAAAGGGCCATACTACACCTTTGTGCGAGATACAGCACAGAACACGTTCACTTTTGGAGAATCACGCAAATGCCCCACCAACACTCTCGGAGGTTCAGTCCCCCATATTCGGACGTTGTGTTTATTTACCTTGCCAGTTATGTGGGACGTTGACTCGTCACTGAAAATTATCCGCAATTATCGCAAAACTCTTCGTTACGTTGCAGCATTTCATTGCAGAAATCTTGACATTTAAGCTTCTCATCTTCACGTAGATGCTGTACCAACAGCAATCTGTAAGACATCAGTTTTAGTCGTCTGCGTAAAATTTTCCACACAGTTTGGCAATGTGTTACCGAACTTCAAGGAATTAAATTGTAAAATTTCTTTTGCTTCCAGCGTCAAAATTAAACATTTTTGACCTATCGTTTCTAAGCTAAAAATGTCTGCATTGGTGTTATCTACCACTCCTCAAGTTTTTTAAAAATTGTTTTTTCCGCAAGCTGTATATAATATACTATGAGATTCAAAATGATTGTCAATTCCGCTCCTATAGATAGTAGCAGGATGTAGGTATATGCCGCGTGTTTGTAATGAAGGTTTGAACTAAGTCAGTGTTGGAACATAAGAAAGTAAACGGATCTGTCATAAATATGAAAAACGTAACCTATATTTGAACTCACATATATAAACGACTATGGCTTGGTGTTTCTGCTTGTAAAAATGAAATGTAATTAATTTAACTTTACTAAATTATGATTTTATAATTCAGTACTAACTGGTGTTTAACTAAATTTATTTATTACTTTAAATTATAACATACAATTAGTATAATTATTAAGTGACAAAACTGCATCTCTCAGTTCTTCTATGGTATGCATGCGGTTTCTATAGATCCTATTTTTTAGATAGCCGAACATGAAGTAATCTAATGGGGTTAGATCAGGCGATCTTGGTGGCCATCTTTGTGCTCTAACGACCCTGTCAGCAAAAAATTGTTGAAGATATCGGCAGGCTTGTCGAGCAGTATGTGCTGGAGCATTATCGTGCTGAAAATAACCTGCTTCAAGATCATTTTCTTGTAACTCTGCAATAAACAATTCCAACATCTGTTGGTAACGTTAGGCTGTTACAGTTTCTTCAAAGAAAATTGGCCCTATTATTCGTTGCTTGGACATAGCTAACCAAACTCTAACTTGTATGGGATGCAATTGCGTTTCTCGAAATTCGTGTGGATTTTCTGCAGACCAGATACGATAGTTTTGTAAATTGATATAGCCTATTAGATAAAACCAGGCTTCATCCGAGAAAAATGATTTGTTTAGCAAGTCATCGTCCCTTAAATTGTTATTAAACCAATGACAATATTCCAATCGCCTATCTTGATCTAATGGTAATAATTCCTGTACCGTAGAAACTTTATAGGGATGAAAATGTAACTTTCTTTGGACAACTCATTGCGCTGAAGTGTATGATAACCTTATAAAATTATAAAATGTAATAAACTATTTCACTTAATGTTAATATTGATTTTTTACCTGTTTGTTGAGCTAATTACCACAGATAAATCCCCTTATTTTCTTACAGTATTCAGAAATACTATTGTTGGTGATATTAGATGTAAATATAAACGGTTTGAAAAAAATTATAAGAAAAATAATCGAAAGATACTACAACACGAACGCCAATGTCGCTAAATGTCAAGAAAATTCATTTAATGTATGAAATTTGTATGTAGCTAACTTCGCTCATTAAATTGGTAATAAGTATAGATAAATTTGTCCGGAAAACAGTTTTTTTTATTACGACAATCATTTTGAATCTCATAGTATGCTTACAGCTTTACAGATAATCTTATAGTCACTACAGATATGCATAGAAAGTAAAATTTCCTATTTCTGCTATAAATATCAATAATTTTTTTATTTTTTGTAAATCTAGGATGTCATGGTTGTCGGTGAACCGTCGCTGATGGGCGGCGAATTCGGGGACGAGGACGAGCGACTGATAACGAGGCTGGAGAACACGCAGTACGACGCCGCCAACTCGCTGGACCACGAGAACCACGGCTTCCACGCCGACTCCCCTATGCCGGGCTCGAACTCTTGGGGGGCGGGCGTCGGCGATCGGGGGCCCGGCGTGGGACCCTCGCAGGGCAACACCCCCTCCAACCAGGACTCCGAGAAGAAATCGCCCGCCGTGAGCCAGTGATGTTAGGCTTTCCCCCGGATGAACCACTAATAAAACAAACATACACAATACGAACATAGTAGAAGAAGAAGAAACGAAATCACACGAAGATGAAGAAGAAGAAGAACAGAATCTGAATCGGTGGGGTTTTTATGTTTGTTTCGTTTGGCACTTCCTTCCCAAAAAAACAAACTATAAACAAGGCAAAAAAAAACATTATTTAATTGATAATAAGAAGGGAAGGTGGACACTTTTTAAAACGATAGTGCGAGATCGAAGTGAACCAGTTCTTCGTGTATTTTAGGGGGGGAATTCCCGGAAAGGAACTAAAGCGACGCCACAGCCCCCCCCCTCTCCTCCTGTCCCGCAACATCTCCTCTACCCCCCTGTCCCAACACACAAAAACACACACACAATTCCCCAATTTCATCATTGCACCGAAAGTGCAATTTCTAAATATTTGGGTTCATTTTTGGAACCGACCACCAATGGGTACCTCTTGTAGTGAATGTTTTCTCGAATGATTATATATCGGAGACGCAAAAAAAAGAAAAAAAACATTTCACCTATTATATTCCCTTTTTAATTTTCCGAACTACATCACAAAAAAAAATCACATTTCCTTTCTCCAAGAAAATATTTCCCATCGGTTATTATTATTATTTCGTCCCTCCGCACTGGAAAATTAATAAAACATAATTATACACTGTGAGAGAAAAGAAATTTTAAACGAATCAACACAAAACAAAGTTTTAAAATAATATAATAATAATAACAACAATCGACGCTGACTTGGGCGATGATTCGGCTGGCGTGCTTCGGTTTTTTTTGAGAAGGCTGCGACATTTTGTGCATTAATTTAGTTCTTCTTCATTTTTTCGCCACGTTTCTGTTTAATTTTTTAGAATTTTAGACGAACGACTTATTTAATTTATTTGATTACACAATATGATTTTTGTCTAAGTTGTATTTTTATCGTCATTTATATAATTATAATTTAAATACCGATTACATATTAATTATTATCGTAATAGCAAAATAGTGTATATAGGATATAGCCTTAAAGTTCCTAGCTTCTTTTCTTTTTCTACGATTCTAGACACGAAACTATGAACCTGGGGTTTGTTTTATTTTTATTATTATTATTATTTTAATATAGTATTCTATATATGTCTTTACATAAAGATAATATCAGATAGTTTGATTTACGTTTCGCAAAGGAACATTTAATTTATTATTATTATTTTTTTTTTAATTAATTAATCGATGAATTTGCGTTGATTTTCATCGTTTTAAGTCTTATTTACTTAAATAAAGTATGTTCTTACTTAAATTTTGAAATTAATTTTATCTGGAATTTCCAAATTATTTCAATAAGTATTTTATATTAGAGCAATTTAAAATATGTAAAGAATTAATAATATTTTTAATGAAATAAATGGAGTGGAAAGACGAAAATATTTAAAAAACAAATAATTCTGTGAGAAATTAAAACTTATTTTTCGAAGATTTTTGCTAATTTATCTATAAATATGTTCTAATTCGAACACATTTTTTTTTCTGTTTTCTGCGTTTTATTAAAAAAAAATCTTTGTGTTTCCTAAAAATTCAAATTAGTGTTTGAAAGTACGAATTTTAAGATTTGTTAAAATTTTTAAAAATATTTTTCGAAGAAGCATTTTTTTCTTTTATTCTTTTACACGGAAGAAATTAATTATTTTTCCTTATTTATTGAAAAACAAAATAAAAAATGTCTGTTTCTATAAAGATATTTGAAGTATCCAAGAAACAAAATTGAAATGGCAGTTTATAACGAAACTATTTGAAATTTTCAACAAAAAAAGGCAAACAGAAGAAGAAGAAATCAGATAATTCCAAAAATATATTTTTTTTTAAGGTAAACAATTTGACATTTACATAATTTTACATATTGCCCAAGATTTGTCAAAATTCAAAATTTTTATTTTCTTTTGTGGCCAAATAAGCAGGTGTTTTACTAAAATAAATGCAAAAACGAATGATTTATTATAGCATAGCATTTTTAAAACTAGTAATAGCCATTTATGCTAATTTATCTATAAATATGTTCCAATTCGAACACACTTCTTTTTTGTTTTCTGCGTTTTATTAAAAAAAATCTTTGTGTTTCCTAAAAATTCAAATTAGTGTTTGAAAGTACGAATTTTAACATTTGTTAAAATTTTTAACAATATTTTTCGAAAAAGCATTTTTTTCTTTTATTCTTTTACACGGAAGAAATTCATTATTTTTCCTTATTTATTGAAAAAAGAAAATAAATAATGTCTGTTTCTATAAAGATATTTGAAGTATTCAAGAAACAAAATTGAAATGCCAGTTTATAACGAAACTATTTGAAATTTTCAACAAAAGAATGCAAACAGAAAAAGAAATCAGATAATTCCAAAAATATATATATATATATTTTTTAAAGTAAACAATTTGGCATTTACATAATTTTACATACTGCCCAAAATTTGTCAAAATTCCAAATTTTTATGATATAAAGAAACATGATGACACATGACGACATGAAAAAAACAGTATTAATTGCTTTGCTCTACTTTCTTCTACTAAGATTTGTGAATCTTTTATTTTTTTTTTAAATTCAAACTGTCAAAATTACAAAAAACACAAGTTTATAAAAAATTGAGCTATTACAAAGGTTATAACTCATTTTGTCGTGTGGGAAGATATACTAGTTTAAGATTTGTCAAAATTTTATATTTTTAATAATATTTTTCAAAGAAGCATGTTTTTTTTTCCTTTTATTCATTAAATTAAAACAATGAAAAATACTATAACTAACAGCTTCTTGCGGGTTTCGCCGTGTGTCAAAACTTTCGCTCGACATTTCGCTGTTCATACTGACAGCTTCTTCAGGATAGCTGAACTGTTCAGTTTTGACACACGGCGAAACCCGCAAGAAGCTGTTAGTTATAGTTACACCGGCCGTGAAAGCCTACGCAGTGTTATCAATGAAAAATACATATAAAAAGTTTTATGCTGAGGTATATACCCAAAGAAGTTAGAATAAAGATCAAGGAGACAAGCCAAAAGTATAATTAAAATATCGGTTTAAATAAATATTTTACTTACGAATCTTCTAGAAACTAAAGAAGTCATTATTTATATTGTATTATAATTACACATTTTGTCACTTTTGATTTACATATTAAAAATGGCGTAAAAAAACAATTTATTTAAAATATTTGAGTAATTATAAAAAAGCTAAAATAACTAGCAATTTGCACCAAAACGAATTAAAATACATACGTAATAAAATAGATTTTTATTATCGGAGCAAATATAAAGCGAAGAAAATACTTAAAAAAGATAGTTTTATTTCAAAAAAAAAAAATATATATGTTTGTAACACTGAAGCAATGTTTAATTGATGAAATTACATGTAACTATTGCTGAAAAGGCCTCCAATTTAGACTTTTAATTTTACCCCTTAATATCTTGATATATAAACTACAACATATTTTTTTTTCATTTTTGTTGTTCATGTTGTTATGTTATTATAATTTATGTATATTTCGAGAGAGAGAAAAAAATGGCAATTTTGAACATCTTTATTTAACGCTATTTTCAGAATTGTAACTACATTTACATTGTTTAACTAACAACCTTTCTCTGGCTGAAAACCGAACAAAACCCTTAATCAAACTATTTTTTTCTTCTTCAAGCGCTGATATTTGCTCAAGATTGCCATTTTCCTTAAAGTTTTTTGCTTTTGTGGCCAAATAAGCAGGTATTTTACTAAAATAAATGCAAGAACGAATGATTTATTATAATAATTCGTTGCATTTTTAAAATTAGTAATAGCCATTCATGCTAATCTTAAAAAAAAAAAGAATTCTATAAAGTACCGACAGTTAGGTAAAAGCTTAAATAAAATGAAATATCAATCGTTCTATCCCATCTTTATTTTATTTTAAAATCTATTAAACATGACATGTTTCGACTTTACACAGTCATCATCAGGTCTAGAACGTCTGTAGAAAATAATAAAATAAAATTTATACAGATTAATTTTTATTTTACTACTTTCGACAGGCGATTTACAGCTGATGATGACGATAAGGCCGAAACATGTGCAAAGATTTTTTAAAAAAAATAAAAATTAGATAGAATGATTTACAATTCATTATCGAAATAAGAAAAAATATTACGTTTAAAAATACAGAAATATGGGATAATAGGAAATTAGTATTTCGAGAATTTTTACTTTTTTACATTTATTTATTTGAGTTTATTGTCAAATTCTGATGGTTAATTTATGTAATGAATACGAAAAAATTATAAATAAAAAGAAACAATTAAAAATTTAAAAGATATAGAATTAAAGCATTAATATGTTGATAATATTGAATTTGATTTTACGTGTAGTGAAAAAATTATGGCGTCATTTTAAATAAAGTATAATAAATAAAATTCACCAAAATAAACAAAAGAAAGAGGATTTTTACGTTTTAGTTATTATCTTCTGATTTGTTTATAAAAGGGAAATTATATTTTAATTAATTAATTAAAAAAAAAATAAATATAACTGCAAATCTAAATAATCTGATATTCTCTTTATACAGGGTGAAGGAAAAGCATTGTACGCCACTATCAAATTCTAAAGCAGGAGGAAGGATATTTTTCCTTAATAAAAAATAATTAATACAAATCAGTATTCACAACTACTACAAGAACTAAGTGCATACTAAAATTCTTATAACCTTAATAGCCAAATTTAAAATTTCCGTATGACTTTTTGTTAAACTTCAACATAAGAAAATTAATAAAAAAAAGGAACTAAAATAACT
Organism: Protaetia brevitarsis; assembly: GCA_004143645.1. Taxonomy (NCBI): domain Eukaryota; kingdom Metazoa; phylum Arthropoda; class Insecta; order Coleoptera; family Scarabaeidae; genus Protaetia; species Protaetia brevitarsis. The sequence continues at coordinate 141,955 of RXPK01000263.1, read as the reverse complement.
ATTATTGTTGATGCAATAACTTTAACCTTGAAGCTATTAAGAATAATATTGGGAAATATTTATAAATTTGGTTGTTAGGGATATTTGACGTGTCGTTAATAATAATAAAAAAAGTAAATATTCAAAAACGAATTTAATTTTAATTTATGAAGAATATAAAATTTATTTATTCTTGTATACATAATAAATGTACAACACTTTTTCATCGCCCTATATAATCATTCATCATCACAATTTTGAAGGGTGTAAAATACGGAAAGTACAATTTTTTATTATTATATTATTATTAATTAATATAAGCATTTGTAGAAATTCATCACACAAATTTATATTTTTAATTTAATTTTTTTTGTTTTGTGTTAATTTATAAAACACGCTCGCCTGTTTTCTCGTGAAATATCCATAATATATTATCAATTCTACGCAAAAAAAAACGTTAATCTTTATTATTATTATTATAATTACTGCGAGTATCTTTTATTCGACGATTTAAGCGCTACTCGAATCGTAGCGGGAAAAAATACGAACGCGTACGAAGCAGCTCCACCTGGCGTCGCCCAAGTCAACCGTCGTCAATCGAAAGCGAGCCCCCGGACCCCCGAAACCCACACAACGGCGCTCGCCCCCACATAATGAGCAATTTCTGCTGTTTTAGGATCAATTTTGTATAGTATATATAAATATATAAATTGTATAAGATACTTATAAATAATTATTATGTCCATTAAGAAAAAATTATGTAAAGGTGATCGAAAAATATTGATTATGATGATGATGATGATGATGGTATATCCCCGTGAAAAATTAAAACAAGAAAAAAACGAGTTGTGAAAAGTGATGAGCGGATGTATTATTTTATAATGATTACGAGAAAGAGAGCGCCTGTTTTGTGAACTGATGACTTATATGACGAGTTTGTTTTTTAAATAAATAAAAAAAAAATGCATTTCTTGGGATGACTGCAATTCCTATTATTGGTGTTGGAATGAAAGACTTACCTGTAATACATTGTAATTAAAAACAAAAAAAGAAAAAACAAACAAAAAAAAAATGATATGAGAAGAGATTTTTTTTGTTTTTCGCTGCGTTTATATTTTTCTATTGTTTGTGTTACCTGTCTCTATTCTCTGTTTCTCTCTTTCCGTTATTAATTTTTTTTTTTTATTTTTCGGGACTTGCAGTATTCTTTTTCCTTTTTGTTGTTGTTCGAAGGCGATTATATTTACAAATATTCGTGAACAAGCTGAACAAAACGTGATCATCGTGATGACATAATATGATTGTCCCTTTCTTGTATTTCTTTCCAACTCTGTGTCAGTCAGTAAAGTGTATTTTTACGAATTTACTACTTTTTTGGTCAGTAGTTGTGTGTGTCTTTTCCTTGTTCAATCAGGTTGTTTTTTTTTTTTCATTTTTTAATTCCATACAATTTTTCGATTTGTAATCTCATGTGTATCGGCGGTCGCACGTAGTGCGAGCCCTTTTACTGAAAAACCTCACAATACAACATTTTAAAAATATAACCAGTTTTATTTAAAAAAAAAATTACTGTAGTTTTATTTTATTCTCGAAAAAAAAAAAATATTAATAAAATAAATGGAAAAATTGTGTTACCTCATAAGTGAAATTTAAAATTTCTCTCTAATTATTCTTATTTTAACATAAAAATATCATAACATAAACAATTGAGGCGTGTTTTAGGAAAACAGCATGAGTCCCTAGAACTCCCTGAACGGGTCATAAGAATAGCTTTTGCTGGCGCATGCTCTTTGCTTACTTATTTAGTGTGTTTGGTAGCGGCGTTTACAGAATTGGACTATGTTGAAAGGTTAGGTTGCTTGCTCAAGCGTTTCTTTTAATTTATATCACAAAACTAAACGTTCGTGTTTAATCTTAGACAACAATATCTTGTTACACATATAAAGGGATAAGAAATTGTACACAACGATTATTTTAATCACAAAACTATAGGAAATAAAAACAGCCACCGTAATTAAAACTTTAAAATAAGTTTTATAGAGTAACATATTTTAAAGATATCACTAATATCCTCGTTCAGTCTTATAATATCTGTATTTATTAATCCAGGCGATTTCGTTGCTATTTAAGCGTAAATTATAGATAAATATAACCTCATCGGCAAATATTCAAATAAATATCCAGGAAAAAAGCATTAATCGTGAATTTTTATATGTGTTCGTAAACTATTGATTTGATAATTTCACAAAATGTCCATATAATAAAATAATTTGCCTTGATCGATTTAAAAATTGTAGTTTTTGTATTTATAATATTTATATTAACCTCTCTGCAACTTATATTGTTTCCATTTCACTTTATTCATCATCACTTTAATAAAAAAGCAATAAAAAGTTAGTATTACCACAATTACTTAACGATTTCATCTAGTTCACACGCTTTACAAATTCATATTTGAATGTTTGCCGGTCATCCCCACTTTCCACTGGATGATCTAGCGGTCGGCCATATTGCCCAGCGAAAATATTTTTTGCTAGGAAAGATGGCGACCGCTAGCTCCAGCGCTGGAACTAGCGGCCGCGTTCAGGACGCCGCTCGATCTAGCGGAGCTCAGCGCTGGCAGCGCCGTAACTCCCTGAACGCACGCAATGTAGTGATTTGTTGCGTTCAGAGCACGAACATGATACATATCAGTAACGGTTTCCGCTACACAAAATGATGACCGCTCCATTGTATGTTATAGGATGTAGCGCAAATGTAGCGGTGCGTTTTTGAGACGAATTGTCAACAGTTTACAAACAGTTTGGGAGCAGCTACGTACTCTGAACGCGGCCATTGCTATTGAAAAAGAAGCAAAATTTCCGCTTCTTTCACAGAAAAAGATACAAGGATTAATTTAATGAATGTGACAGATAGAGATAGCTCTATTACTGCTTTGTTTAAGCACAGTACTTAAATACTGCACTGTTTCCGGTTTCTATTATGACACCTGTCAGTTATCAAATCTAACCTATATAGCATCGTTAGTTTGTGTATTTGGTTTATTATTAGTTATTTCTCGCCTGTTTTCTTCGCTTTCTTTCTATGTTTTACAAGAAAAAAAAATTGTTCTTTTTAGAGCACAGAGCTTTCTGTAAAGTTTCTAGTAGTGTAGTGTAAGTGTGAAGGCAAAATTTGAACTTAAACTCAAAATCGAATTTAAACTAATACAGAAAAACCGCGCATAAGATATCCTGTTTACACGGTTTTTAATTTGACTCAGAAGTATCGATTTGATTCATACGGACAAAAATCGATGATGGTTAAAACATAAAATAGAGACAGATAATGTCTCAATTATTGTTTGTGATTTCTGTAAAATTATCTATTAGGACATGTGCTGTTTTTGTAAAACACGTCTCAATTGTTGCAATTTGATGGATGTTTTAAGTTGGTGAGTAAAAATAACTGCAGGAAATTTAAATTTTGGCATCCAAATGAAACCCAACGGCTAAAAATTTATTAAAAAAGAAATTAAAACGTGTTTTAATAAAAACAAAATGGGAAAAAAACATTGCAAGGTAAAAAAAAATGCAAGCTAAAAAAGCAACACAAGAGCCTGATGTGAGCTTTTTTCCATTGATCTGTATAGTAGTTATTTGATGTTCCTTTTGCACAAAACAAATCGAATTTAAAAATTTAATCAATTAAAATTTATGATAATCACAAAAATCCTTTTAAAATCAAACTGTTTGAAAAAATAAATAACAAGATCAATAAAATCCGTTTGAAGGCACAAATGTTTTATTATCTAATGTATTAATAAAAATATAAATATTTCAACATAAAATTATTAAAAATTCTGACGCCGTAGAAAATAGTTACACCAAAATTTAAGTTAGGTACTAAAATTATAAATAAATAAATATAGTCATGATTAATTTTATGCGCAAATCGGATAGAATCAAACAGTCATTTATTAACAATTTATTTTAATAGGGTTGGAGAATTTTGAAAAAGGAGGGTTGGCAGTAGTGAGGTGATGGGGAAGTGTCGCGTCGAGCTGTATTAGAGACGTTATATGAGAGTTTACATCATTAAATATCGAAATTATATTGTAATAGTATATTTGGAAATATATATATTAACCCATTTTTTAACAAATTAAGCAGTTCCTGTAGTCTTTCGAAGAGAAGAGTGTCGACAACGCTGTGATGGACCAATAAAAACTTAAAATCTGATTATTTTTTATCTTAGGAGAGAAAGATAAAGTGTACTGTTTAAAACACAAAGAAAAGCATCTCTCTAATCCATCAATGCAGCTATTATCAAAACAAGAACCAAAATATAAGTACTAAAAATCTTGTGTAAAATTTGGCAAGAGACAAACGTAAATATATTGAAATTTTATATAAAGAAAAAAAGATATGATGATAATACGACAACATTGTAAGAGATAGAATAGAGTGTTATGTTTAAATTAAAAAAGAATTGTACGAGGAATGAGAAAACAATGAATTTATGCAAATTAGAAAAGATAATAAAAGGAATTATTTGCCCTGTATTTTCTCCTCAATTTTGAAGACTGTATAGTTGTGGTTAAAGTTTCTATTTTGCGTAAATCAATGATGGACATAGACTCTAAAAATTAAATTATTTATCTTAGAAAAAAAGATAAATTTAACTGTTTAAAATATATAAATAAAAAAAATCACTGCTCCTATTACTCTTCTACAATAACAAAAATATAAATATTTCAAAATATTAAAAATATTGAGTTCATAAGAATTAAATATAAAAGAATAAAATCCAATCAAACAAAATATTAAATCATCATTTATCATTGTCCAAAACTTTATAAAATTTACCTTAAAAAGGAAAAAAGAAGGAAAATGATATCATTCAATGCTTTGTTACAAAAAATATATTTTTTTTTTTGAAAAAGCTAATATAAATGCATGGGAATTAAAAAAAAAAAATAAAAAGAAACATTTAAAAGGAAATATTAAATTGAACTGAATCTTTTAAAACCCAAAACATACTCATTTTACTTATCAACATTTTATCATCTCAACCAAATTAATAATATAAATCAAAGCCAGATATAGAATATTTCATAATAATTTATTCTTATCAGGAAATTAACATTAAATAAAAACACATATTGCTTAATCAAAACAACTCAAACTTTTATTACTGTCAGCTTAGGAATATTACCACCCTCACTCTCCTTAATACTCTCATAATGTTCCACCAAACCGTGCTCATCGGCATGAGACAAAATATCACAGATCAACGGTGATTCGACCCCCAGAATGTACTCACAATACTTCGGCTCCAACAGATACAGCGATACCGCATTCAAATTTGAAGTATTCTCGAGGCATTTCAATTTAACTTCGGTCTGTCTGGGCTTCCCCGTTTTATCGCAAATGCTTCCGTCGGAATAGAAATGTGACAGTTGTGTTCTAACAGCGACCGGCTTAGGTTTCTTATGCGGATGCGATTCGATCCATTCGATATGTTTCGCTTTGTCAAATATCCCTAGACTTATCGACGTTTTCGTTTTATCTTTCTCGATATGATACTGTTCGATGGATTTTCCATAACAGAATTCGTACTTCCACCAACCGGTGCACCGTGTAAACAATTTTTCCCTGACAAGAAGCTCTCAACCGGCGATGTATCTACAGGAGGGCTCTCGACCATTTGCCGCACAGGTTCTTCTTTATCTTTAAAGTTTAACGGAAAGAAATCGACAACGAATTCAACGTCAGTTTTCCTACGTAATTTATTGCTTTCGGCTTTCATTTTCAGCAGATTATGCGGTTTTTTCGGACTATTTTCCAAAGGGATGCAATTAATCTGATTATCCCCGGTATCTTGCGGTTTATACTTGTGATGCAAACACAAAAATGGGGACAACACAACTATTTCATATTGACAAATTGATGTTTCTTTCAGAGAATAAATTTCATGCTTCCCATGAACGAAACACACATATATCACTTTCGTCTCCCTGGGTTTATTCTGATTTAATTCGCATACTGTTCCATTACCCATAGTAATTTCAAAATACGGTAAACTTACCCCGTCAATCTTTTTAGTGGGCACCGCAGCACTTTTCTCCTCTTCCGACAAATCTTTCTGATTATCCAAAGTGATCTGATACTGATTTTTATCCCATTGCCCCAAAATATACTCTTGCAATTTCACCTTTTTGCCCTCGCGATCCTCATGATATTGCCGAATAAATCTACCATGACACACTTCATACGTCCAATATGATTCTAAACGATAAGAACAAGATGATTGGGAGAACAATGGCGCGATTAACTCGAGAGGTGTGGGTCCGTCATATGTTTCAACTACAGTCGATTCCTTTTCTTCGATATTTGGTAGGATGCACTTGTATTTCTCTTCATGGGAGCTACTGACGATAATGTAATCATTACCTGCTAAGTTTTTATCGATTGCTTCTCCTCCAGGCCAATTTATATTAAATAAGATCGTGTCATCGAAACCTTTAATATCATATGGTTGCACTAATATAATATTATAGGTTAAATAATATATTAACACGAAATCGAACACGGATGGTTTCATCGTATTTGTTATTATTAACTCAAAAAGTGGTGATTATATCAGGTAAATCATATTAAAAATTATTACTGCAATCAAGAGACTCCACGCAAATATTTACGTATTCAAAATTTTAATTTTGATGTCAAATTTTCCGACCTAAAATTTGACATTTGACAGTTTAATGCAATTTTGGAACGGTTCCCTTTAAATAAAATTAATATTATTCGTTGTAAATTTGGAAATATTAAACAATTTCTTTGTCTCTTACCTATATTAATTTATTACACATGTTTATAGATTATATTCTTTTTTTAATTTTTCTCAATAAGATAAGTACTTTTAAAGATTCCGTCAATGAACGCTTCCCAACGATTTATTAGCATTTCTTAGGTTAGGTTAATAACAATAATTTGTCTGTGTTTTAAACTACTTATTGTTACAAAATGCTAATTAAATCTCAAACTGAATATAAAATAAAATCACCACCGGAAGACGCAATATCTCAGTTAAATTCGGACCAAATACAAACCAATTCCTACTGGTAAGTTCTTGGGATTCAAGCGTACGATTATACGACGTTACAACAAATAATTTAAGACATAAATACACACACGACGCCCCAGTTTTAGATTGCTGCTTTACAGTAAGTTAATATCTAATTAGTAGATTCGATTTGTAAGTAATTTTTAAATCTGTAGGATGCAGTTCACTCTTACAGTGGTGGCTTAGATAATACATTGAAAGCCTTCGATTTTAACGCCACAACAGGTATTATTCCTTCTAATTACATCATTGCATTTATTTAAAATACAATACACTTTATAGAAACAAATGTGGGGAATCACAATAACGCTATTCGCTGTGTGGAATACTGCAGTGAAGTCAACGGTATTATAACAGGTAGTTGGGATCATTACTTGAAATTATGGGACCCCCGCACGTCTTTATGCAGTGGAAACTACAATCAGGGCGATAAAGTGTATACTATGAGTGTATGCGGGGAGAAATTAGTAGTTGGCACGGCGGGACGGAAGATTTTAGTCTGGGATATCCGAAACATGTCGTACACGATACAGAAGCGAGAATCGAGTTTGAAATATCAGACTAGGGCTGTGAGATGTTTCCCGAACAAGCAGGGATTTGTTTTGAGCAGCATCGAGGGCAGGGTAGCTGTCGAATATTTAGATACTAACCCGGAGATACAAAAGAAGAAATATGCTTTTAAATGTCATAGGATCAAAGAGGACGGGTTAGAGAAGATTTATCCTGTCAATGCTGTTAGGTACTGATAGTTTTATTTATGTTTTTCCATGATTTAATCGCTCTTTGTCGGCAGTTTTCATCCTACGCATAATACGTTTGCGACTGGAGGTTCTGATGGGTATGTGAACATATGGGACGGTTTTAATAAGAAGAGATTGTGCCAGTTCCATCAATATCATACTTCAGTCACCTCGCTTAGTTTTAGTCATAATGGTATGTTTATTTTCATTTTGATCTTTTGGTTAGAAATCGCATTTAAAGCTTTAACACAATTACAGTGTTTTTTTTTTTTTTTGGTAAAAGAAATCTTGCTTAAATTTTGTCCAATAGTCTTTTTGTTATAATAATAATCAAGACAGCTTCTGATTCCTCCAAATTCTTTCAATTTTTAACAATAAATCCATTAGTAATTCCTTGACAAGAATAATAGTTAAAAAATATCTTTTCAGGATCAGTCTTGGCAATAGCTTGTTCATATTTCTTAAGTGAAGACAATCCACCAAATCCTCTACCTGAAGATACAATATATATAAGATCTGTGACCGATCAAGAGACAAAACCAAAATTCAGTACTTCGTAATAATGATTTTGTTCTCTTGCGAAATATTTTTTTTGTACCTTATTTAGCAATTTTTCCTTGTATAAACTTGTATTTACTTTAAGGTTGTTCTTAAAACGAAACATAATACGTTGTGAATTAAAAAACAAAAATGAAAGAATGAAAATAAATGAGAATTCTGTAAAAACAAATGCATTTTATTTAGTTACCCTTCGATTCGTTTTCTTGTGTTATCGTTGTGTAAATATAAAAAAGATGTAAGCTGGACCTCGCTATTAATTACAAAATATTGATATATATATATATATAAACTCGGTTAATCAAAAAGGCAATACAAAGCACATAATATCATCGTTATTACATTGATTATGAATTGGGGCGGAATCTTGTTTGCTTTATTGCAAGCATCTGCGTCGTTGCAGCTTTGTACACAACCACGGACATATCTGTAAAAAGCAAAAAAGAAAAATATTAGAATTATAATTTTGAAAGGCCTTGTATACAGCTTTTAAAAACTTTCAAACTCTATGGCATAGATTTTTGTTTTTAATGTTAAAAATTAACATGTTGAATTAAATAACAGTTTAACAATGCAATAATCGATATTTCATATTTCAAATTACCCGCCAATCTCAGAATACGGAAAACCATAGGAAGTTAGCAGCAGTGAAGACAGTGAATATAGTAACGTACCAAAATCAAGGTTACAGTGATAAAGCAACTGTTACCGTATTCGTTAGATTGTTAGAAACAAAAAATATATTATTTCCATAAAAGTAAAGTTTGCTAAGTGGTTTAGAATGAGAATGTTTTTGTAAAATTTTATTTATTCAATGCTACAGTCCCTTGCAACAACTGCCACATTGAAGCCGTATTTTTCGGTTTTTAGTAACGTGTGTTCATTGTGCAAAAACTGACAAAATTGCTTGAGTATCAACCCAGTGAACCAAATTCAAATTTCCCGCAATTATATTTAGTAACTTCAACTTAAAGGTATTCAAATAACTTGTGGTCATTTTTTTTAAATTTAAATATCGCGCCAATGTTAGTAGCTTGTTTTAGTATTCAGTAGTTGGTGACAGTGGAAGAGAGAACGCAGAAGATGGCGGTAGGAGAATAAACCGTTAAGTTTTAAGATGTGCGTTTTATTTGGTTTTATTAAATAATAAAATCAGTGTGGCCCTCGACGAAAAGCCATCTGCCCCCTACAAACTATGAATGTAATACAAAATCATAGGTAATTTCATGCTTTAATGTTGAAGTTACCAAAAATAATTGCGGGAAATTTGAATTTGGTTTACCCATATTCAAAAATATTACTGCATGTAATATATAATTCAATTAAACAATATTTGGAAAAATTATAATTTTTTTTTTTTTTAAATATGTTTAGTCTATATTATGCCGGTTTGAGACCACACCCAAGTAGCACATAATATTTAACCAATATTAGCCTAATATAAAACTAATATTACCATGTTTTTTTTAATATTATATATAGGAAAATAATATTATATAATTATTATAAATCTAATATTTTGTTTTGAATATTTTATTCATGTTCATATCATATTACAGTTTTAGATATATCACTGGAGTACTTATTTTTTCCTTGATTTACTCTAAGACATCCCAATAATCTGTATTAAGTATTCAGTTTTGTTCTTATTGGCATTCTTGACTTGCAGCATTAGTTTCTTACAAAAGTGTAATATTACTTTAATATGTATTTTACATTAAAAAAAAATATTTAATTAAAAAATATTTAAAAAATATATTTAATATTGTATAGAAGTGTTTATAATAAATATTTATGATATTAAATTTCAATTAAATTAGTTTTATTTACTATTTATTGAACACTTAAAAATAGTATTCAAACCACTTTTCTAATATTTCTGTTATATTTATATTTTCAAATATTTGTTATATTAGTATACATAGTATATTTCAAACCAAGGCTATTCCAAGGCTTGCAATAGCACTTTCCTGCCTTGGTTTGAAATATACTATACTAATACCAAATATTTAGTAGATTATATAAATATATACATATAAAAAAAATATTAGAATATGATATTAAACTCATATTACAAAATAATATGCATAAAATATTAAAAAACAAACTGTCATTTATGATATAAAAAAATATTTAATTTTTATATTTATTTAATATTTTTGTGCTACTTGGGCATTTTCTGTAGTGAACATTTTAAGGTTTTTTCTTATTGATTTTTATCACTTTTTATCAATTATCCTTATTTATACCTATTTTTTCTTATTTTTTATATATTTAACCCAAAAACCAATTTTTTTTATCATATATTTCATTGTATAAGTTAAAATTCAGCATAAAAACTGAATCGGTATATCCATTGAATTTTAAAAATAATTTTAAATGTTCGAAAGAGATTCCTATTTTAAAATTATTTTCAAAACCTAATGAAATGTTACACAATTATAAAATTATTTTTGTATAGTGCGTAAGGATAGACTGCTTTCACATTTTTTTAAAATATAAATCCTAGACCAAATTTTATAAACTACAATTTGTAATATAACAGCCAAATTTAAATTTCCCGCAATTTTTCTTGGTAACTTCAACATTAAACATAAAATTACCCACCATTTTGTAATGCATAATAGTCATTTTAATGCCTGTACGTGTTGAATTCACTAAAAATAATGGCGGGAAATTTAAGTTTGGCTATTAGACGTGTAACGTCAAAAGTATGAGTGTGTGTTAATGATCAAACTCCGATAAACATTAATTGTGCAAATCATTTATTTTCTATTTTTAATTTTGTTTTCGTTAAAAAATATTCAACAGAAAAATTAATTACCCTAATAGCCAAATTTAAATTTCCCGCAATTATTCTCAGTAACTTCAACGTTGATACATAAAATTCCCCACCATTTTGTATTACATTAATAGTGATTTTAATGCCTTTACGTGGAATTCACTAAAAATTGTGGCGGGAAATTTAAATTTGGCTATTAGGGTAATTACATAATTATTTTAAACATAAATAAATTGGATAAATGGATTCTGATCAATCTGGGATATCGCAGCGAAGCGCTGACATAAAATATTTGAAGAATAGCAGATTCATTGACAAATATTGTTTGTTTATCAATTTTTTTTTAGGGTGGCCCTCAAGTTAACCCTATATATGATAATACATCATAATTTATTTTATCGTCAATATCTATCTGTTTAACAATTTTTAATAAGCATAATGGATTACATGATGTTGATCACTCTGAATGGAGGACACAAGGTAAGTGAAATATATATTTTGCACAAGAGAATTATGTTATTTTGTTTTGTTATTTTGTTAATGTTATTATATAATTCAGTATGTTTATTTATTTTATATTAATATTGTTTTTTGATTTGACATATTATGCACACCATTGTGTCATTAATATACTTCATTTACTATAACAGACGAGGTACGTCATTACTTGCAAATTCGGGCCATGCAATACCATATTATTAAAATAACCAACTAACATATAACTTATTCATGTTCAATTAAAGATACTATGTTGGTGCCTACTGCTTTTTAAATTGCATGCTTGTCACATCTTCCCAATGTATTCCCACCAATTTAGTTATAGCTGTCAACTGTCAAAGGGTTATTATATATTCTGCATTTGCAGTAAAGTGTGGGAATTTGCGTTTGTACTTGGTATATATTTATTTAAAATAAGTAGTAGAACAACGGGCCATTACTCCCGTTAACTTTCGTGCGAGGAGTATAAAATCCATATATTTTTAATGTCATATTCTTTACAGTACGAGTGTTCTAAACATTCACGTTGCAAACATAAGCAAAATTTGATTCATGAATAAACAGGGAATTACATCCACTAACCCAAAACGAAAATGCATACGAAATAAATGTTGTAAAAATTGATTATTCTACTCATTGTCAATGTGCTATTGGAAACACAATTTATGACATGTATGAAAACAGTGAGTATATACAAATATTGTTTACAGAAGTGGTTCTTTCACATACATTTTTCAGACTAATGTAACACATTAAACATTTTGAACAGTGCTCTTAAAGAAAAAGATATTTCTACGGTTGAAACACATCGTTGTGGTATATATTATTTGTTCTCAAAGAAAATGAAGTTTGTTACGAAACGATGGATGAAATATGGCAGATCGGAGGATGCATACAATTGTATAAAGCGGATTGAATTAAATTAGTCTGGAAATTTGACGTACTTGGTGTACAACATATTGGAAACGAAATTTAGAAGTAGTAAATCAGAGAGATTGATTTTGATAGAGAAGAAACTTGCATACTAATCGTTACTGTGAATACTTTAAGCGATAATAGTCCTGATTAAATTTATTGTACTCACTAGTGCTTTTTTGTTATTTTTTCCACTGCTATCATGATTGACATACTTTAAATCCTGATTTTCAAAAAGAATCATCACTAATATTAACGGTAAATGTTATTTTTAAGAGTTTGTTTATTCACCTGTCAAAAGTGTTTGACAGTTAAATAACCTAACGGTTTGTTTACGTTTTGACGAACAGAAAATTTGCAACACGGTCGTGACGTCATAGCAAACTGACTCGCGTAGTATCTCGTCTGTCATAGTAAATGAACTATAATAAAGATTCTATTCTATTCTATATATGAGAAAACGAGAATCTCACAGATAGCAACCCAAATTAAAATTATAAAACGTAAAAAAAGCATTTTCATTTAAAAAGCGACGAACCAATTTCGATAACTCTGTATAATATAAGGTTTGTTCGTTGGTGTTACACCAATTACACTGGTGCATATTGTCTCTTTCTCAGATGCATAAAGAGTAAATCTTTTATCCTGTTTTAAGTAGGAGTCAGTGTGGAAAGTGCAGCACCAGCGAACAAACCTATAATCATCTTGTCACCCCCCACCACTTCAACACAAATCAATACCAACTTCTTATTGGTTAATTTAATAGCCGAAGTATCCATCGCGTCCTTTAACGCTAAACGCGCGAATAATTTCGAAAATTTAAATCGACTTTTAAGATTCGTTTCTGAAATTATTCGTGTATACGTAAATTTTACCTGTCATCGTAATAAAAACCTCCACAATGTGACATCCTGACCAATTCGGTATCGGTGGTCAATGTTCCGCTGTCTAGGGCGCAACCCCTAATCGTAACAGTTTGTCCGTTATCGTCGAAGATACCCGTAATCTTTATACAGGATGTGGCCGGAAATAAACCGTCTCTACCTTTCCTACCGCCCATACAGGGCGATTCGAAGATGTCGAGGGTATAATTGTTGTGGAAAGGATCTTCGCAAGGCGGGTAATCGCTGTCTATTGATATGCATTTGAAACAATCGATACCACATCCTAAATAAAGGGGCAACGCTTGTGATTTTCAGGAAACTCTCTGTATGTAAAAAAAATAACTTACCTAATCCGAATAAATTGAGGAAATACAAACAAAATAACGAATAAACTGGAGCCATCACCGCGTATCGCTCTCTCTTCTCACATAAACAGAAATCCCTTATCTAAGCATTATTTCGCCCCCGGACGCACACACTGCGGCGTTCGTCTACAACATCGGAAATTCTTGTTGTAAATAAAAGATATCGACCACACCGTTTCTTGTGTGTGCTCTGTGCCGCAATGATCAATAGTTTTGCCTTATAGCATTGCGTGACATCAACAACCTGTGTGTTCCAATCGACGAAGATTATATACCTTCGTGTATGAATAATTCACTTGCACATTTGAGAGAATACGCGGGAATCTTATTATTTAACACGCCACTATCTGCGATTAGATTCGACGACTAGTGAAGGGGGCGGTTCATGTCGATTTGAGGGGTTATCTCGACGCGAACCCGTTGTTGCGAACATGTATTTTTCACCTGTGTAACGTGATGTAGGGGGAGAAAGGGTGTTGCCCGATTTGGAAGGTGTGTAATGTAAATGTTATGTCAAGATATCGAACATGCGTTAAACTGGTGGAGATTTTGTCGGCTCGGAATATCGACCCTCAGATTACGGAGATTGGAATTCATTGTTGACGTTAATTAGATTTGTCGTGCTAAATTTAGGGTGTAAATTACATGTTACCAATAATATCAGAGAAAATATATTAATAAATCAGATAAAATGGGAAACAAGAACATTTTCTATGTTTCAAATTTGAAATTATCTTCGTCTAGGAGTTGTTTCAGTCAATAGATGTCTCTGTAAGTGGAGATTACATAAAAAATGGTTGTGAATTTAAAATCTTGAAAATTTTAAAGCAAAACACTTAAACAGGATATTCTTCTACCTTTCAATCAATACAAAAAGAAGAGTGTTAAGAAACAGCAGAATTTTAAATAAAAAAAAAAATATTAACAGAAGAAACAAAAACTCAACCAATACAATAATAAAAATCAATAAAGACGATAATAAAAGTGTTTTGACAGAACCTTCAAACACGTTTAGGATTTAGGAAATAATAAATTTATTATAATAAATGTGAATATATTATATAATTGTTTAAATGCAAATACATCGTATAGTGAAAATAAATTTTACAGAGGAAAAAATAATTTTTACAACAGAAAAACGTTTTACCTTTTTTTAAACGTTTTTCTATATGAAAAAGTATCTGCTTTTTTGCCCCTAATATTGATTTTTTGTCTCCTCTATAGAATTTACGTTTTCGATGAAGGACTTTCTTTCATCAAGACCTTTTGCTATTATTTTCTAATCCACATTTATTTTTCTTGCTTAAGCATTGTTTAATTCTGAAATTTCAATGAAATACAACCCTAAATTATAAAAAAACGCTAAGTGTAATTATTTCCTTTCATGTTGAAACTTGCCACACTTAAACGAAGAAAAAATGCATTCAAAAATAAATTAATAAAAATTAAAAATCATACAATCAGCGTCACCTGCTGAATAGTTTTGGAAATGTCAAAAGTAGAAATCTGTAATTTAGTCATTTTTCAATAATTATTTCTCTAGTGAAACATGACTCAAATATTCATCTGAATATATTTACATTACTTTTTAAAAAGGTAATAATTGTTTTTAAATAAATATTTATATATTGACTACTATCAAATATTATAATTAGCGTTATCTATTGGGCAGTTACCTAATGTCTGCAGAAGTTGTAGCATTCTAGAATTCGACTTTGCCGTAATTTTGAAGTTTGAAAGAAAGCGAAAATTCTTAATGTAATTATTTCTAAATTATGAAGAAAGCGGTGCCATATATTATAACTACTTGTTTCAATTCTCTATGCAAAAAAAATGCACAAAAAGAATAAAGAGAAATCCTTGGGACAGCGTCACCTAGTGGACATTCTTGTAACTATAAATACTAGAAATCTGTAATTTTAATAATGACTAAGCTGACGAAACATAGATGACACTCTGTTTATTATTTTTCTGAAATACATGGAATTGTTGAGCAAAAAAATTATTTTACTTAACACTTACAATACAATAAGAAATACGTAACCACAGATAGATATGATAACCATACATAAAGGATTTTTGTCATATTACAAACGCTGGACAATATTTTCGGATAGATTGCGTCATATTTTAGCTAAGAAAAATTAAAAGCAGATGGCAGCACATACAATAGTGTAATTTCCAATTTTTTGAAATTTATTTACGGAAGTGAATCATATTATTTTGCAATTATAAAAATAAAAAACATATCTACATGTTTTCAATCCACTTTATTTTGTTATAAATGCATTTATCACGAATGTTACGTTTCTTTAATATGCACTTTCTTATGACTACTTAAATTTCCAGTCGTAGTAAAACTTTTTCCGCAAATCGAGCATATAAATGGTTTCTCGCCCGTATGCGTTCTACTGTGCACTGTCAAGTGGATATTTTTCGAAAAAGATTTTCCACAAACGTCGCATTTGTAGGGTTTCTCGCCTGTATGTTTTCGCATGTGTATCTTCAAAAGCTGCGGATACAAGAAGGACATGTCGCAAACACCGCATTGATGGGGTTTCACCTTCTTATGAACACTTTTGATGTGGGTATTCAAATTGCTGGGTGTAGTGAAAGTTTTATTACAAATTTTGCACCTGTACGGTCGATTGCCTAAGGAAAATTTTAATTAAGTTGATTTAATTCAAAAATTAATTTAAGTTTTCAACGTTTTGAAAGTTCCCGCAATTATTTTTCGTAACAATCAATAGTATAACAAAAAGTTACCTATGTATTTTACAATAAATATTATTTCGATTCCTTTAAGTTGAAGTTACTAAAAATAAATGCAGCAAATTTTAACTTTTAAATTATTTACAGTTTCTTAATAAAGTATAAAAAGAGCAGTTGGTAGATTTTGGATTTAAACATAACCTCAAATTCACTATTTTACCTTTGTGCGTCTCTTCATGGATTCTGAGATTATTTCTAGATGCATATGTTTTGTGACAAATCAAACACTCATAAGGCTTTTCTTCAGAGTGCGTTAACATGTGATCCTCCATTTTGTAGCCTCGACAAAAAGTCTTTCCACACACATTGCACAAATTCGGCTTTTTAACCTCATGCGATAGAACATGTTTATAATGAGTGGATCTACGGTTGCTGGATTTATTGCAGATTGTACAAACATATAATTTGGTGTTGGTATTATGCGTGTCATTATGCACTTTTAATTCTTCGTTTGAATTAAATATTTGTTCGCACTTAGCACAATGTAAATCGGTGGACACATTTATACTTTCTGCTTTAGCACATTTATTATTGCTATCACTTACAGATGGATTGTCATAATTCTTGATTGATACGCACTTATATTGTAAATGCACATTTAAATTACTAATCGAAACAAAATTCTCATTACAATATGCGCAAATGTATTGCTGCTGCTTCAGATCATCTTTTGGGATTCCAACACAGGGATTATCAATGATATAACTATCTAATATCGGCTCAATATTATTTTGGGTACCGCAGTTGAAGTTATCAATTTCTGTATATTCGTAGAAATCCTGATTCGTCGTTAGGCTGCAAGTGCTACATAACCTATCAAAGTTCTCCACCTTAACATATTTTGTGCAATGGGGATACTCCAAACTATTATTCGAATTCTTACATAGTGTTAACTGATGTAAATTATAAACGAGTTGCGATAAATCTGAGACTGTATGCACTGTATACTGTAAAGACGGTATCGACATAACCTCATTGTGGATAAGAACTGTTGTTTTAATGCACTTTTGTAACTCATCGTATGTGATTAAAATACCTTTATCTACGATTAATTTATCGAAGTCGGCCAATTCGACGTGTAAAATTGCGATATATTTGAACTTCGGATCCAGGTGGATGGCCCATTGCGGAGACGGTAGTAAAAGTAGACCCATGTTTTTGATTATGTTTTCCAAATTCTTTGAACTGTGAAAATCCACACAATTCATTTTTTTGTTTTTACTTTTATTGAATAATCGTTTGAATTAGTTTCGAAGTTGTGTTTATTATTGAATAATTGAGGTTATGGTTGCCTATTTTATTTTGACAGTTTGGGAAGTAGAGCCAACTTTGTAATCTATAAATTCCTTGTCCCACATCTATAGGAATTTTTTCCCTAAATTTAAAATAATCTTGCTCTGCTAGACTGGTAAATTTAGAGAAACCATGTAAATTTAGTGAAGACGCTGCAATGCGTTTGGCTTGGATTAGTTATGTATCTTTAGATGGCGCCATACGCAGAATATCTTGCTATATAATTAATCGATTATTGTTAATGTTTGAATGTTGCTTTCATTTTTCAATAAATTTGTTTCACTTATTAACAACTTCAATGACCAATATTTTAGGATAATTTCCAATATAGGCCGCTTCATATGTTAATTAACGAAAATTCCGCATAGATGGTAGTAGAAAACAAAATAAAAAATAATAAATATTACATCATTTATAAATAACGCTATTTCTATAATAAGAACTAAAACGGTTAAGTGTTAAGCTGCATCTACCTCAATTACGCTTTAGATTATTATGCATAAAACACAACATGATTATAAGGAATCTTTCGTTATTTACTGGTCAGGTGATGAAGTTGAGTATAAAAACAAGTGAGCAATAGTAGCAGCATCAATCGACGCTTGCGGCTTGCAGTGAATTTGTTCAGTTGTTCAGTGTTTTCTGGTAAGTAGTTCAGGCGAGATCATGTCTGTAAAAGCTCCGTGGATCACCTTCAATAACGGACAGAAGTTTCCCATGTTCGGTTTGGGGACATGGAAGGTAAGATGAATGAGTTTGATTGACGTATTTTGACTTGTCAAAAGGTACGGTCGTTTCTATACCTGAGATTATTTTAAAATTATCTGGCTATTATACAATAGGAATTATTTATTGACTGTATCGTGGAATAAGAGCCGTTTTACACGCACGAGAATTTTTATAGAAATAACAAAAATTAACTCGAAAATTTTGGTTATAATTTTCCTAAGAAATTTGACACAGGAATAAATTGTAACCGGTATTTTCACGATATTTGATTATGATTATCATAGAAATCCTAAATAAATAGTAGTTAACCGATAAGCCAGCAAAATATGGATCATAATCGTTTAGATTTAGATTCAACTTAGAAGTGCAAATGGAAGTAACCTTTCCCCTTTTAACCTTTTAGAAATTTCGTAGAAAAATTCTCACCAAAATTTTCGGTATAATTTTTGTTATGATTTATGTAAAAATTCTCGTACGTGTAAAACGGCTCCAAGTGTGAAGTCCTGGCATTTTCGTACTATAATTTTATTTGAATTTGCCTAGAATATGCCTATAAGTTAGATGTTTAAATCTGTCTCATAATAATAGCCAATATTGTCTATTATTATAATTTATTTATGAATCTGGATAGCATGCTATCAAGGTAGAATTAGTGTGAATATTAATATTAGAAGCCGGTCTTATTTTGATCGCTGGCTTCAATGAAGGTAATAAATTAATAATCAATTTAATAGGGGAAGAGTACTACTGAAACTCGCTTGAAAAGGAAGCGGTTTATGAATTACTGAGTGTTGCGTGCGGAACTATTTTAACGAGAATTACAACTTTGACATTTGAATGGATGTTTTAAATTTCTCTTTTTTTTGCTAACTCGAAGGTTAATCATCATGCAAATTATAAATTCTGGAAAGTAATTGAAATCACCTCTCTTAGTGCGAATTTAGCGTTTTAGGACGCCTACAAAAGTCATAATTAATGGACCGAAAGTTTAATAGTGGAAAGTTACCCCAACTAAAAATTGTTTACGCGTATAAATTGGCCAATATATAGCTAGGTGTAAAACGGCCTTAATAGTTGAATATTAGTTTTAAAATGATGCAGGCACTTAATTTTTTTGTTATTGGAGGGTATGAAAGAATTTTCCTAAACTCTATTTAGTGGCAGAGTACGTCAATGAATCTGTGAATTGAATGAACACATTTGGTAAATCATGGAGATGATTTGTAACCGTAAAAAAATCATAGGGATTGGAAGTCTTCCGCTCAGGCTGTGGGTTATATTATTCAAACTTCCTCCCAAAACAAAATGATTAAAATTTCTCATATGCTCGGATCTAGAAGGTCAAATGCATACAATACAGTGTACGAACTAAATCAAGCATGAATTTGCTAATTTATAGAATGGAATTTCTAGTTATTGTTGACAATCGTTGTCGTTGAACAAATAAAATCATCAGTTAATACAATTTTTTCCAGAATGTTCCGCTTGATTTCATCCTAATAAATCTGTTGGATAACCAGTTCTCACGCATAAATTACCGAATGAATAATTGTCGTTTATTATTTAATCATCCAACGTTGTTTTGATATTGTTATGTTTTTTCGGGGGCCAATAGTCCGAACCTGGGCAGGTAACTCAAGCTGTAAAAGACGCTATCGACCTAGGATACCGGCACATCGATTGCGCTCACATTTACGGGAATGAGAAGGAGGTTGGGGAAGGCATAGGCGCTAAACTCAAAGAAGGAGTCGTAAAACGCGAAGATTTGTACGTTACCAGCAAACTATGGAACACCTACCACCGGGCAGAAGCGGTAGAACCCGCTTTAAAAGTGACGCTGAAGAATCTGGGATTGGATTATCTGGATTTGTATTTGATGCATTGGCCGTTTGGTTTTAAGGTTAGATTTTTTCTTTTATATAACATATGGTGTGTATTAATATTATGTAACATTTTTTCCGCCTTATCTCAATTTTATTTAAAGAGAAGTGCGAAGAGGAAATAATTGATTATCATGTTAGATAGGTACATACATGGTTAATTAAGTTTTGGATGATATCTTTCAACATTATTTTTTTTTTTCTTATCTCATTTTCGCTACATATTAGAAGTGATAAGAGTTTAAGTTACGTATATTTTCGTGCATGATTATTACTTTAGTGCCATGTAATAATTTCGTGATGTATTTAATACAGTCGAAATTAACACTGATAAGATTTTGAATTGAACAGTGATAATATTTCATTTGGTCTAATTTCTAAGCATCTTTTTAACTTCTACTATATCTCCATTTCAAGAAAGCGGAATATCATAATTTATAGGAGAAATTCGTGATCACCTAGATGTAATTTATTTTGAAATAGTCCGTATAGAAATATTTGAAATATTGTTGGTTGTATATACAAATCTTTTTTCACACATGTTGGATTTGCTACATACCGATTCTTCCATATATTTTCTGGGGGTTTATTCGTAAATCTACCAAAGTATTATTTTTTTTAATTATGTGTCTTAACAATTACACTTACCTCCAACTTTATATCTGTTAAAGTATTTTATTAACAATGCTATTAATGTTCTCCTTAAGCGGTGGTCAGTATACAGGCTATTCCACGTAACTGGTTCATTAAAAGTTTATGATGTTCTATTATTTACTTATATTTGAGATTTTGGCACCAGTATCTGTTCGATTGGAACTATAAATGTAAAATACCTTAACCAAAATATCACTTCCGGTTGACCGGAAATGGATGTCAAGTTTGTTATTTTAAATAGAATGATATAATTTTTTATTAATTTTTGGATTCTACAACTATAAATACGTCAGTTTTCATTAGCTATTCCTATAGTTACATGTTGCCGTTTTTGAGTTATTTAAGTTTTTCTTTTTTGTTTAGTCATAATCATTGCATCATTGAGAAATTAATATCTCGGTTAATACTGCAAGTAGAGACTCCAAATTTGCTATGTTATGAATGTAGATATTACTTTAAGAAACGGTAAGCACACTTTACATTCTAACATACAGAGTGTTCAAAACTGAGGAACAAAGTGACATATTTTCAAATGCAGAAAACTCAATTTTTTTTAAATAGAACACCCTGTATTTTAATTCGGAATTAGGAAGTAAATATCATCCCCTACCACTTTATATGAGCATTCCCTATACCTATCTTTAATAGATTTTGAGATATGAACGACTTGTTGTTAAACAGACTAAGTAGCCCTATCTTTAAATGTTTGTAGCTGGCTCTGAAATGGATTCACGTCAAATTCATGTATTATTTTTGAATAACCATACAAGAATGTCTGTTCGAATAGTCATTTCTATTAATATTGCATTGTACGAAAGTGTAATTACAATGATATACATAAACACGTTTGGTTAGTCAATGAATTTGACATTAATCCCATTCAGAGCCAGCTACAAACACGCAAAGATAGGGCTACTTAGTCTGTTTAACAAAAAGTCGTTCATATCTGAAAATCTATTAAAGATAGGTATAGGGAATGCTGATATAAAGTGATAGGGGATGATATTTACTTCTTAATTCTAAATTAAAATACAGGGTGTTCTACTAAAAAAAAAGAATACTTAGTCTGTTTAACAAAAAGTCGCTCATATCTCAAAAACTATTAAAGATAGGTATAGGGAATGCTCATATAAAGCGATAGGGGATAATATTTACTTCCTAATTCCGAATTAAAATACAGGGTGTTCTATTTTAAAAAAATTAGTTTTCTGCATTTGAAAATATGTCACTCTGTTCCTCAGTTTTGAACACCCTGTATGTCAGAATGTAAAGTCTGCTTACCGTTTCTTAGAGTTATATCTACATTCATAACATAGCAAATTTGGAGTCTCTACTTGCAGTATTAACCGAGATATTAATTTCTTAATGATGCAATGATTATGACTAAAAAAAAGAAAAACTTAAATAACTCAAAAACGGCAACATGTAGCTATAGGAATAGCTAATGAAACCTGACGTATTTATAGTTTTAAAATACAAAAATGAATAAAAAATTATATCATTCTATTTAAAATAAGAAAGTTGACATCCATTTCCGGTCAACCGGAAGTGATATTTTGGTTAAGGTATTTTACATTTATAGTTCCAATCGAACAGATACTGGTGGCAAAATCTCAAATATAAGTAAATAATAGAACATCATAAACTTTTAATGAACCAGTTACGTGGAATACCCTGTATTCTTCAGAATTTTGAAATTTTAAATATTAAATTTATTTCTGCAGGCATTTTTCCAAACTTATAAACACTGATATATAGCTTATAGTTTTTTCCCGTTGAATACGTGGAAAATAATCTTGAATATTCCAAATTTGGTAAATTCCTGAGTAATCTTGAACCACAAACGTTCTTTTCGTATCTGGCAACATAATCAACAATTTGTATTGCTCGCCATATAAATTCCCGACCAGCTGACACATCAGTTCGCATCGCTCTACACTAGATAATTCATATTAACCTAGATATAATATACATACGTAAAAAACGAAAACCATTTAATCTATTTACAAATTATCCCAGTTTGTTAATCTCTTTTAACATTAATTTCTAAGTATGCTAAAATACATTACATGTCAAGTGGTGACTAAAAAAGCATTAAATTAAACAGCAAAATTTGATTTTTTTCTTTCATTCTTCATGGTGCAATATTATTCTCTGTTTTTTATGTTAGAGTGTTTCGTTTGTGGATTCTTTTTATTCTCTACGGACTTAAATAGCTCATCGCGTCTTTATACCTCTCTAATAATCTTGTGTTCTAAACAGTGGACATCGTCATCATTATTAAAAAAAACTTTCGTCAAAAACATGGATTTTATAAGGTGATGGATACATACATGTCATTGCCTAGTGCCCTCACATACTACGAAGTTTTACGAGACGAATCCCAGATGATATAAAGCAGTAATATTTTATAATAACAAACTACCTCAGGCAATAAAAAAAATTGCAATCGTTGAGAGAATTTAAATTCAAATTAAAAAAAAAAATCTTCGCGAAAAAGGTTATTACACTATCTAGGAATTTATGGAAAGTTAATTAATATAGCTGTCTTAGTATCGATCATTTTTACTTATTTGCATTATTTTGTCTAATATTTTATTTACTGATTTTACTTTATAATACCCATGTAATTTTCTGACTATGTCCACATTCTCTTGAACCACGACATAAATAAATAAATAAAGCATGATCACTAGAACTATCAAGAAAGAAATCTAACAATAAGAAACATGCTTGCACTACCACTAAGGCTTTAATCCAATTGGCAATGTTTCCAAACGTTACTCCTTCACTAGTTCTGACTTGACTCATGAATATGATGAGATTTTCTTCTTTCTTGGATACCTGGAAGATCAACTGAACTTCCTTGGGTAATCTGGTAGTTGTATTTGCATCTTACCTGCTGATACTGGCCGAATAAATACTGCGCTGAACATATGTACATGAGTAGGTGACACAGTAGTTCGTATTGCCCTACATTACACAATGTATTTTAACCTAGTTAACACATTTACAAATGTAATTAAGCTATTTAAAAAAATAGCAGTGCGTGCTTGGCTGTTTTTCTGGCCGTTTTATATATGTTCTTCGATAGATGTGATATTTTTACATACATACATTTTAATGTGTTAATTATTGTTACGTCCATCATTTTAAGTAATTTTAATTGTGTTTTTTCAAAGAATTTTTCTCATTGTAACTAAATTTCAACGCATCACTTTAGAAGAAAACGAATATTGACATTTTATTGCCCGATGATGATGGTTTAATTACCGAAACATGTCGCAATAAGATATTAAATAAAAGAGGATTGGAACAGGAATTTCGCTTTTTAATTTAATTCAATTTCAATTTAAAAAAATGATTCCTTAATTAATTTTCAAGTTATCAACACATTACACTCAATGAAGAAGAAAATATCATTACTTATCCATATCTTCTTGCTCGACTTTCTTCTTATAACAAGAATCAACGAAATTACTACATGCTTGCTAAGATACTTTTGTTGGCACTTCTTTAATTTTATACGGTAATTCTTCACCATAACTGCCACTAATTTTTTTCTTTTTGCTTCTATGTTGACGTTTTTATCAGATTGTACGAGACACTAATCTCATAAAAAGTTCTAAAAACGAAAATAAACTTGGTTTTATCGCAACGATGCATTTGTTGCCTTATTATTATTAATAAATCTATAAATTTATATATTTAGGAAGGCGATGACCTCTTCCCAACGGGTCCAGACGGTAAAATACTCGCCTCCGATGTAGATTACATCGAAACGTGGAAAGCCATGGAGAAACTTTACCAGAAAGGTCTGGTAAAATCCATCGGCATCTCGAACTTCAACAAGTCCCAAATCGAGAGGCTCTTGCAACACGCAGAAGTCGTTCCGGTCACCAATCAAGTGAGATTACCTTACCTTTAAATCAAACCTAAACCTCACACTGCAATAAATCGATTCTTTTTTGTAGATCGAAGCTTCACCATTCCTAAATCAGAAAAAACTCGCCGATTATTGCGCGTCTAAAAACATCACAATCACGGCTTACAGTCCACTAGGTTCGGGCGATCCCAAGCTCTTGGAGGATGAGACTTTGCGTGAGTTCGCCGCCAAACACGGCAAGACCACGGCTCAATTGCTCATCAAGTACCCGATCCAGCGAGGTTTCATTTGCATACCGAAATCCGTGACCAAATCCAGGATCGCCGAGAATAAAGATATTTTCGATTTCGAGTTCAGCGCGGAGGAGATGGACTTCTTGAACGGGTTGGATAAGAATTTGAGGACATGTCCGTTCCCCGGGTAAATTGATGACTCAAGGAAGTTAGGGAGAAATGAAAAAAAACATTAATTTTCTTTTTATTTTACAGCACGGAGTCTCATAAATATTATCCGTTCCACGATGAGTATTGAGATCGCACACGTGTCAATAATGTTTGAAAACAGCACTAATAATGTAAAAAATTTTAATATCATTTAAGTTAAAGGATTTGTGTACATAGAATAGATTATAATATACATATAATGTTGTATTTAAGATATTTTTCTTGCAAAATTTATTCTATTTTAAATAAATAAATGTGAAATAAATATTTTTGTTATATTACTATACAACCCAGTTTTAATTATATTGCCGTCTATGTGTTAACATAGTTTTAATCTACTTCCATTTATAAATCCATTAATTGTTAATCACTTCATTTTTTAAAGTAAGTACGAAAAAGTAACATGTTTCCAAAAAATAACACGTTATTTAAATCACTATTTCACTGCTATTATTTCCAAACGGCCACTGGTAAACTGTGACTATAAGCGGAAAAGCAAAATCGGATCACTAGGTACTCAACACACTCAGTAACTGGTTACCAAGATTTCGCTGGTTTTAATACGAGTATGATGCGGATGATAATAATGTGATTTGGTCAATCATTTCACCCTTAAAGATAAATATTAAAAAGTAATATGTTACCAAAAATAACATGTTATTTGAATCATTGTTTCACTGCTGATATTTCCAACTTTCCATTAACAGACTTGTGATTGTAACGGAAAAAAAATGGAAAAAATGAAAATTGGTTACCAAGATTTTTCCGTAAATTAAAAATACGATGAAGATGAAAATGTAGTGAAAATGATTTCATCTTTAAAAATAAGTATTAAATGTAAAAGTAACATGTTACCAAAAATAATACGTTATTTGAATCACTGCTAATATTTCAAAGAAAAGCAAACTAAGTAATGATATCAATTACTCAGTAACTATAGTTACCAAGATTTCACAGGTTAGCACATCACGATGTAAATCATATGGTGATGTAATGAGAACCATTTAACTAAATACTAAAAAACATGTTAGCAGAAATAACACGTTGCTTGAATCACTATTCACCTACTAATATTTCACCCCCAATGATACGTAGTAAAAAGTAACATGTTACCAAAAATAACACGTTATTTGAATCGCTGCTGATATTTCCAAGAAAAGCAAAACCGGATCACTAGGTAATGAAATCAACTACTCAGTAACTAGTTACCAATATTTCACAGGTTAGCACATCACGATGTAAATCATATGGTGATGTAGTGAGAACCATTTAACTAAATACTAAAAAACATGTTAGCAGAAGTAACACATTGCTTGAATCACTGTTCACCTAATAATATTTCACCCTTCCAATGATACGTAGTAAGAAGTAATATGTTACCAAAAATACCAAGTTGTTTGAATCACTCTTCACCGCTGATATTTTTAAGAAAAGCAAAACCGGATCACTAGGTAATGGAATCAGCTACTCTGTAACTAGTTACCGAGTTTTCACAGGTTAGCACACCACAAGTATGATCAGGATGAAAATCATATGGTGATGTAGAGATAATCATTTCACTAAATATTAAAAAGTAACATGTTAGTAGATATAACACGTTGTTTGAATAACTTGCACTGTTAATATTGCATCCCTAATGATACGTATTCAAAAGTAACATGTTACAAAAAATAATACGTTATTTGAATCACTCTTCACCGTTGATATTTTTAAGAAAAGCAAAACCGGATCACTAGCTAATGAAATCAGTTACTCAGTAACTAGTTACCGAGTTTTCACAGGTTAGCACATTACAAGTATGATCAGGATGAAAATCGTACGATGATATAGCGATAATCATTTCACTAAATACTAAAAAGTAACACGTTAGCAGATGTAATGCGTTATCTGAATCACTGTTCACTGCTAATGTTTCATACCTAATGATACGTATTCAAAAGTAACATGTTACAAGAAATAACACGTTATTTAAATCACTCTTTCACGACTGATATTTTCATGTAAAGCAAAACCGGATCATTAGGCAATGATATCAGTACCCAACAACTGGTTATCAAGATTTCACAGGTTAGTACATCACGCGTATGATTAGGATGAAAATCATATGGTGATATAGCGATATCATTTCACTAAATACTAAAAAGTAACATGTTAGTAGATATAACACGTTATTTGAATCACTCTTTACTGCTGATATTTCCAAGAAAAGCAAAACCGGATCACTAGGTAATGAAATCAGTTACTCAGTAACTAGTTACTAAGTTTTCACAGGTATGATCAGGGTGAAAGTCATATGATGTAGCAACAATCATTTCACTTAATACTAAAAATTAAGACGTTGTTTGAATCACTGTTCCACTGCTAATATTTTATGTGATTAGGATGAAAATTATGTGGTAATGTAAGTGGCAATAATCATTTGTTTATTGTTAAGAATGACTATAAAAATGGATCATCTTAGCAATAGGTGCTAAGTATAGCCTTAATTATAATGTAAACTTTATTTCCTACGAAGAATCCTGGCCAGAATACCATTCCATGCTATTAAATAAATTGTTTTATATAGAATTAACGATTCTACGTACCTGTGATTTAAGAATCTCAAAAATGGTAAAATACAGCATTTTGGCAAAGAAATAAAAAGAGTTAAGCTTGTTTTGTGTTAAAACATTCTTTTATTTGTATGTTTGGTTTTTACAATGACATTTGATAATATTTTAATAATCTGAGAAGGGGCTTTGGGGGCGCGCCCGTTAGGTTTTTGATTAATTATTATTAAATAAATTAAAATTTTGAAATCCCGGGCATTATGTTCTGAAAAACAGTCGTGTTTTTTTTGTTTTATGTTTTTAACTTTTTATAAATACAAAATGAAAAACCATGTTTAAGCTTTCAGCAGATTTGTAGATTTCCAAGAAATTCCAAGAAAGGAAGTTAAAGAAATAATTTAAATATAAATGATGAAGAAAACTATTTTTTGCTAACTTACCTTACTGTCATTTGGAGGTATTAATTGCCAAGATATTGTTCATTATAATTGAGAATGATAATAATAATAAAAATTTAAACAACCAAATTTAAGTGAAGTATAAATATTTTAATTAATATATTTTTTTTTGTGTTATTTACATAATAATAATCATAGATTTCGTTTACGTATTCAAATATAATATTGTACAAATCACTTCATAAAAAAAGGAAAGCAATCATGATATAATATCAATAATAGATACAATAATTAAATAACAACGAATATAGAGGTAATACATAATCATAGAAAACTCGACGAAACTTAACGAAAACAATAATAATAATAAACAAATAAAATAAAACAAAACAAAAAAAGAAAATTAATCACTCGTCACATTCCAATATCGTCGGAGGTATCGCTAACATATTCGCATTTTGATGCTGCTGAGACGCTTGGCTTCCCGTGAAACCGTTACTGGCGCCCTCTCTGCGTCGATCTTTCGAATCGATCGCGTCGAAATCTTCGGTATCGACAAATCCTCATCCTCCTCCTCCATACTACGTTGGATGCTCATCAATTTCATCTGGTAGTACCGTTTCTCCTCGTTAATACAGGCCAAGTCTTTCTCCTGCTCCGCGATCACTTGCCTCAAATCGGAGATGAGATTTATATCTTCCTGTCGCGATTCCCGCCTCTCGTATCTCGATCTCACCTCTTCGAACCTGTAAGCAAAAGAAACGTTTCGCCTAAGTGCCGAATACGATTTTCGTTGATCGATAATCCTTACAATTTCGTCAAACACTGGCACTTCCTTTGCAAATGGTCGATGGTCGTCTGCGATTGTCGTTGCATCTGATGCAATTGCGTCTCGTACAGGTTCTTTTCCTTGTCGTGGCGCGCCTGCATGTTCGCCATATCCTCCTGTAGGCCTCTACATTCACAGAGAATAAGAGAGTTTCGAAGAATCCGTTCGTCAATCAATCAAATCTTTCGTTTCGGGTTAATAAAGGGGTTATTTGTTAGTCGTTTAAATGCAAAAATGAATGGGAAAAACGGAAAACCAAACAAAAACAAAAAAAAAACACTCTGTTTAGGAAGTGAATAATAAATGCGAGGTAAATAAATGCCACACGTTATTCTTCTCTCACAATCAGTGAGAATTAAAAGCGTTAAAAATATGTTTTGGTTATGATTCCTTCTGTTTGTGAAATGAGAAATGTTGAAAGAAGTAGATCCACAGGATAATGTAGATGAGGAGGCTGGAATGTGTGACGGTCCAAGCCAGCAGGGCGAGTAGGAACACGGCAAAGGCTAAACCCTTTGAGAATTCCTTGGATTGTCTGTAGATAGCGTGTGACGTGAAAGAGAAATGAAAAAAAAAAGTATTAGTAGATAGAATTAGTTTTTTTTTTTAGTAAAATTAAGTGGGTTTAATGTGCGAAAACATCATTTCAAGAAGAAGGAAAGAAAGTAAGAACTAAAGAAAAAATAAATGTTCATATTGCTGTGGTTAGACAACCCATTTCGCTGAGTGTATTTTAAGTTGCGTATTTTGCTTGTTATGGTTGTTTTACTTTGATTAAATAGCTGATTTACCGATAATTTTCACAATTATATTTTGTTTTGAATAAGTTCAGTTAAAGAGTTTATTGTATCATTTTAAATTTTGTAGTGTTAAGATTTTTTTTAAAATTATTTCATTCGTCAAATCGTCTATTGTTCGCTTGTGCTGATTTAATGCGGATTCTATTAAATATTGTCGTTGAATTGTTATACGTATGCGTTGTAAGATTTTGAGAGAGGAATTTTTGTAAGAAAAACTATTGTAGAGTTTTATTAAGGACTTCCTTGTTCGACTATTGACGTGAGTCGACGTATTTTTAAATCTTTGTTGCGATTTTGTAATTCATTTTGATTTGGAAAAACTTATTGTGTTTTAATTTAGTCCAGCAAGGATTCTTATAATAATGTAATAATTGTTAATGTATTGACGTGTACACAATATAAGATCAATTATTATTTTTTTGTTTACGAAGATTTATTTTAGTTTTTTCTCTCGTTTATTTTAAAGAGTTAATTTTCCGTTATTCACTTTAGCTGTTTCATTTTTAATTATCAATCACCTCGTTTGGGTGAATAGAAGTATTGTTTTGCATTTAGTTTATTTTAATTTGAAACCAGGTGGATTGAAATTGAAATATTTTGGATAATCTTCCTGAACAAACAAAACTTTTGCTTTGCATAGGAAATAGCATTGTCCTATTTTAATTTAGAGTCAAGTGCAGTTTTTATTTTAGGCCAGAACCTTCAGTTCAAGGTTTTTTTTCTGCACAATCTGTAATTTACCCGTGGTTGAAATAAATTGATTGTTAATTAGCGTCTTTGGGTTAAAAATTCTGTTCTTTTATTTTATTTTAAACCTTTACAATTTTTCGGGTAATTAAGAAAGTCTGATTTCATTCACTCACAATTTACTTTTCGTGGTTGGATTCAAGTTTTAATGAGGGTAACTCTGAGATTCATAGTTCTTTTGCGTCCATTTAAATATTTTCCGTTGAGCTAGCTAATTTTATATTTCTTTTTTCATTTTAAAATCAGTTTTGCATTTTTCAATTAATTCAATCAGTACACGTAGCAATACGTATCAATTTTTGAGTATTTAAAAATCTTAAATCTTTAATTTTTAAATTTAGTTGTAAGAAAATTTGACAACGTATTGAATATTGTTATGTGGTGCAAACTATCTATAATTTAAAAGTGTAAATTTTCGAAAAGCTATTTGCCTAATTGAAAAAAAAAAAATTAATATACAGCATGAAGTGTACAAATATAAAAATCATTAATTAATATAATCATAACCTTAAAGAAAATTACTAAATCTATTTCTAATTTTACATGAACTTTTAAATATTTATATTTTTGTTGATAATACGGAATAAATATGAATGAATGTGCATCTCGTATGTTTTATCCCATGGAATGTTTTTCTTTTTTTCAATTATTTGTTTTATATTATTTATTATACTTTCATCATCATACAACAATAATTTAATTGCATCTCATATTTATAAAATGATTAATTTTAATATTATAACTCTTACAGCAGACCTGAAGATAGCTTTGCTATAGCCGAAACATGTTGTCTTAAAAGATATTTAAATAAATATATGAATGGAAGTGATTTAATATCTTTTCTTTATTAATAAACATTAGTAGCAAAATTTAAATTTCCCGCAATATTTTTTAGTAACTTCAACATTGAAACACGAAATTACCAATGATTTTGCATTAAGTTACTAGTTACTTTGATGTCTTTCTGTTTAAGTTAATAAAAATAATTGTGGGAAATTTAAATTTTGCTACTAGGGTATAAATGAATGTTTTAATATTAGTTTATAATCAAAAAAAAAAAAATTAAATGACAAAATCAGAATGATGAAGTGCCCCCTTTTCGAAAAAAATAAATAAAAAATATTTAAGTAGTTTTTTTTTTTAAAGCAAAAATTTCAAGGCAAATTTCCTTTTAAATGTTAATATCATTTTTACAAATTCCTTATATAAAAGTTCTAATTTAGCTGTCCTAATAAATCAATATTAAATAAGGTTTTGATTTCATTTTACATATTTCGCTCAAATTTAAAATCAAATCTAAATTCATTAAAAATTTTGCAAAATACCATTTTAATATGTCAGTCAGATTAAATGTTCACTAAATTTTATTTACTTAAATTTTAATAATAAAATAAATAATGATTAATTAAATTTACTGAATGTAGAGCTTTTATTCAATTTTCCAATCAAAACATCAATTAAGGACGCAATGAATTTTTATAGAAATGTTTAACTTATGTTTAATTTGTTGGGTTACTCTCATTCTGAAGCGCATTATTGAAATTTTTATACATATATCTTTTTATTAACGTGTGAGGGGAAAATGTTAATGTTTGTAAAAAAAAAAACATTAATTACAGATTTCATTTTCTAATTGTCTTTTTTTCTAATTACTTTTCATTACCTTTTATTGGAACCGAAAAAACAAAACAAGAAAAAAAAATACAGATTTGATTTTTTAATTCTTTGTTTTTTTTTTCCTTTTTTTTTAATTAGTAAATAAGTCTTTTTGACATCACTGTGTCTTTTTCTTTATTATTACTTGTTGTGCTAATCTATGTATAGAGAATGCCAATAAATATTATTATTATTATTAACTACTTTTCATTGGAGGCCAAAAAGACAAAACATGTACACATCAAGAGAAGTAGTATAAATTTATATTTCATGACAGTATCTGATCAAACGGGGAAAATAAAAATAATTTAACAACACTATAAAATTATTTAAAAATAATTCTAAGCACTTGGAACTCATGATATAAAATGATTATGGAAAAGTCGAGATTAAAATTTAAATAAAAGTAAAGAATTTCAGAAAAATACAATAAACTCGTGCCATCTATTATGGAAAAAAATAAACTAGAGTAATGTTGTGCTTAAGACTTAGTAGAATACTTGAAAACCGTATATGCAGGATCAGTTATCGAGTAAAAATTGAAAACTGGGGGTGGACTCGAAAATTAATTGTGAATTTACTCTTACTTTATCTCTACTAGTGAGCTGTTGCCTCAATATCTCCAATGCTTCTAAATAATTATTGGAGTATGTGCCTTTTTGTGCAATTTAATTCTGAGCAAGTTTCTTGCATATCATATCGCCCATTTATGCCATACTTTTTAAATTTCCGCGTACGAAAATAAACTTTAAATTTGTTAGAGATGCTGAACCACAAAAAGAAATTTACCATGTTTTAATAACAGAATTTCCCACATTTTTCAAGATTTATGCCGCTCACTCACTGTACACGTTTTTGTGGGTGCTAAATTTTGTTGCTAAAGTACTAAATATTTCCATGAAACAATTTTGTGTAAATTAATGACATTTTTTTTTTCATTTTTCCTCTAATTAATTGACTTCAATATTTATATGATCAAAAGAACTAGAGAAGAATACGCTACATATAAAGTTATTTCCTATTTCTGTAATTTGGTAAAACTTTTTTTTATCTAAAAGAACACACAGTGAAAAATAAAATTCTGCACACCACCTTTCCTCTTGAAAAGATGTTTTTAAGAGAATTTATTTTTAGTTTCCGCAAATCCACAAAACTGCCAATAATACATGCTTATTAAAAAAAAAATCTTGGCAAGAAAACCTAAGCGAATTCATTATTACGTCAATGAACCTAAACTGCTAGCAGTTACGCTAGGAACGATGATTGAGCGAAAAGACCTTGTTGAGCTTATTTTTATTTTACATTTCTTCTGTGACGAAAACAGAAAAAAAAGGAAAACTAAATTGAAGATGATCAAATTACCTTATGGTGCAATTGAGCACTTGTACGCCTCCTTCCAAAGTATCCACGTTACTCTGCAGATCCTCCATGGCGGAATCTTTACTGCTAATTTCGTTCTTCAAAGTATCGATGGACTTCAGAGTTCTATTTCTCGGGATTCGTGCGATTTCTGCTGTGTGTAGAATTGCTCTTCTACGGTTTTGTATTTGCTCACGTATTCGTCTTCCACCAATTTTATGGCTTCGCTTTTTTGGTGGATCAAATTCGCCCATTGCGTGTCTAAAACAATATGAAAACAAAATAATAAAAAAAAAAAATGAAACATCACATAAAAAATCGTTTACCTAATTCGCCCTGTGTTGGTCTATAAGATTTTCAATCTTCTGTTGCGAATCTTTAGCCATCTGTTCCTTCACCAATTCCAACGTTGCTCGCAGAGACGATACTTGATTCTGGCAGGCGTTTTCCACCTCTTTGAGCTTGATCTCGTGTTCACTGTTGATCCTATCTACGATATATTTAGGTCAAATATGGGGAAGAAGGTTATAAATTGTTATATATTGTTTATTATACAGGGTGTTTTGAAACATCGTTTAAAGATTTTAAGGGCATGTAGTACGATCGAAAATAAGGTTAAAAGTCATAATAAACATATGTTCACAAATCAACCGTTTACGAGATAACAGCGAGTGTTCCTAGTAGTACATGGATATAACATATCCCAGTAGTAAACAGGTGCTTATCAGCTATTGTTTTATGACAGTTTAATTTGACGTTTTGTGCAATTTGTAGCAATTACAATGGTTGCGTATTCTAATGCTGAAATGAGCGATATGGTGTTCATGTACTGTTGTGCTAATGGGAATTCTTTACAAGCACGTCGTTTCTATGCTGAAACGTTTCCTGATCGCCAACTGCATTCGCATGTGATGTTTCAGACGGTGTTTCAACGACTAAGAGAAACTGGTTCGTTTGAGAAGCGGTCTTCTGATACTGGACGGCAGAGAATAGCGTGTACTCCACAGATAGAAGATCGAATTTTGAATATTATTGATGAAAATCCCGAAACTAGTGTTAGAAGAATTTCGACTCAAGTGGGTGTAAGCAGCAATCTTGTTTGGAGAACTCTTCATGAGCAACTCCTATACCCCTAACCATATCCAACGGGTACAAGCCCCTACTGCTCTGGATTATCAAGCGAGAAGGGGCTTCCTGTGAGTGGTGGTTTTTGCGAACAGCTGCTGATCGGCCAGATTTCGCTGATAACATCCTTTTCACTGATGAAGCTGGTTTTACTAAAAATGGAATATTTAATTTCCACAACAATCACGTTTGGTGTGAAGAGAATCCTCATGCTACCGTTGAAGCCAGACACCAGCAACGTTTCTCTCTAAACATCTGGTTAGGCATGATAGGGGAACGGTTGTTAGGACCGATTGTTTTGCCACAACGCTTAACAGGTCCTGCATACCTCGAGTTCTTGGAAAATACTTTACCTAAACTTTTGGAAGATTTACCTATAAATCTAAGACTGAACCTCTGATTTATGCAAGATGGAGCTCCACCGCACTTTACGCGTGCTGTTAGGGAACATCTTAACAATGAATTTCCTGGGAGATGGATAGGGCGAGCAGATCCCATTGCTTGGCCTCCAAGGTCTCCCGATCTAAACCCGTTGGACTTTAGTATCTGGGGTTATTTGAAAAGTTTAGTGTACGCAACACCGGTAAACGATCTTCCATAGTTGCGCCAACGAATAGAACACTGTTGCCAGATAATACGAGAAAAACCCATGTTTTTTGAAAGAGTGCGCGCTTCCTTTGAAAGCAGATGTAGATCCTGTGTCGAAATGGAAGGACGTCATTTTGAACTTCTTCTATTTTATGTTAAAATGCAATAACATCTTAATAAAAACCGCTAAAGCAAACTTATTCTGCAATTGTGATAAAATCGCTGTTATCTCGTAAACAGTTAATTTGTGGACATATGTTTATTATGACTTTTAACCTTATTTTCGATCGTACTACATGCCCTTAAAATCTTTAAACGATGTTTCAAAACACCCTGTAGAAAACGAAAAATCATTACCTATTTCATTTTCGTGTTCGGCGACTAATTTTTCGAAATTATCGTGGTGCATCATGTCGATTTTGTCCATCAGTCTTCTCAGTTCCATTATATCCCTGTCGGTATTGCCCTGTTGGGCTATAATTTCCGCGTGATGTTCTTCGTTCGTCTGGTGGATTGTTTGTTTTAAACTGGCTATCTAGAAAGATTTTCCCTTTTTTATAATTTGCAGGGCACCGAGTTTAATGAATGCGAGCTTTCCAACCTTTTTTTGAGCAACCTCTACATTCTTTACATAAATTACACGTCTAACAGTCATGTTTTTAATTTCCTACAATTCTGCAAATCTGGACTACAAGAGCAAATTTCAAAAAGAGATTGATAACTTTGATGTTACTTATAAAAATTATCGATAACTGTAATTTTAAAACCGATACCATCCATCGATATAACTTGAGCGCTCATCCAATGCAATATTTTTCGTACCGATTTTGGACCTCTACTTGGATCGATTCACGCGTAATATAAAGGCTCATCATTTAGAAGTATTATATGGTACCAAATGAAATACGGTTTTAAAAACGAAGTGTTTTTCTATTCCTTGATGGAATAAAGATCTACAGGCGCCAGGTTCTGTTAATCCGAAAGAATATGAAACCTGCATTCATATTTTTTTCGTGTTCCTATTCAAATATATCTGAAAGGATTACGAAATCATTTCCCGCCTTTTTCTCTACTTGTACCTTATCTTTCAGTTTGTTTTTAAATGTAAAATGTTAGCCAGACATCCCTTTGCTTCTGTTATTAACAGTTTCTATGAGATTTGCATCGCATATAACTAATTTTGTTAATAAATATTTAAATAAAATTAATAATCAAATGTACTATAATGAATAATATATTGGGCAACTGAATAGTAGCAGTTTAGATGTTTTTGCGTCATATTCCATTATCAATAATGATTTTTAAAATTATAAATATTTTACGTATTAAAAATAAAAAAAGTTATCGATTTCTGGAATACATATAGAAAACAGTCTTAATTAAATTATTTAATTTACATAATTAAAAATATGTATATCTACCATAGGGAATAGAAATGTTAATGGAAGATCAATGAAATGCGGCCTTGAAAGATATGAATCCATGGTTTATTAATAACAAACTAAAGCAGATAACTGCATAAATAATTCTAAATCATTTGTTCTACCCGGTGAAAGAAGAGTGCCTCAAGATGATGTTCTGGCTCCCGTACTTTGTGTAACTGACTTGATTGACTTTCTAATTAAATATAAAATAATTATGTATGCCGATGATGCTAGTGCTATTGTTTCAAATAGAAATATCTTAGAAATGGAAAATCACTCAAACGCAACCTTAAAAGATATGAATATATGGGTCATTAACAAAAAACTAAAACAGATAACTGCGTAAATAATTTTAAATCATTTGTTTTACCCGGTGAAAAAAGAGTGCCTCAAGTAGGTGTTTTGGCTCCTGTACTTTTCTTATTTTTTATAAATTAATTATTGGCTTCTTAATTAATTACAACATTATTATGTATACCGATGATGCTAGTGCTATTGTTTCAAATAAAAATATTTTAGAAACGGAAAATCACTCAAATGCAGCCTTAAACTTTATGAATATATGGTTCACTAACAACAAACTTAACTCCATAAATAATTTTAAATCATTTGTTTTACCGGTGAGAGAGGAATGCCTCAAGATGGTGTTCTGGATCCTGTAGGTTTTTTTTTTAGATTTTATAAATGACATTTTCCAATTAAATACAAAATAATTATGTATGATATGCTGATGATACCAGTGCTATTGTATCAAGTAAAAAAATATCCTAGAAATGGAAGATCGCTCAAATGCAGCCTTAAATGATATGAATACATGATTTATTAATAACAAACTACAACAGATAACTGCACAAACAATTTTAAATCATTTGTTTTTGCCGGTGAAACAGGAGTGCCTCAAGTTGATGTTTTGAGTCCTGTACTTTTTATAAGTGACATTGTCGACTTTCTAATTAAATACAGGTTGATGATACTAGTGCTATTGTATCAAATAAAAAATATCTTAGAAATGGAAGATCACTCCAATGCAGACTTGAACGATATGAATACATGGTTTATTAATAACAAATTAAAACAAATAAGGTAAATGCACCAATTTCTAACCCATTTCTAATTACTAATATCTTCTCGGTGTTTTTTTTTTCCTATAATAGTTTCTTTTGCCGTGTTTTAGCGTAACTTTCGATTGAAAATAATCCCGTAGACATTTATTTTAAGTTTAAAAATCAAAATTGTTCTTCCAGTCTCATTTTGGAATCTTAAAACATTGACCTCATTCTATCCCTTAAAGTGTCAGTAATTGCGGCTTCTACCTTAACTGCATAAATAATTTTAAATCATTTGTTTTATTCGGTGAAACAGGAGTGCCCCAAGCTGGTGTTTTGAGTCCTATACTTTTCTTACTTTTATATAAGTGACATTGTTGACTTTCCAATTAAATACAAGCCGATAATACTAGTGCTATTGTATCAATTAAAAAAATATCTTGAAGATGAGTCAAATGCAGCCTTGAACGATTTGAATATACTGTTTACTACCAACAAACTACATTTAAATGATGATAGAAATAGAAGGAGAGTGAATGGTAGGTTCCAACTGGATAAATAATTTGAAATCTTTGGTTTTATTTGTTTTAAGAAGAGTGCCTCAAGGTGGTGTTTTCGGTCCTGTACTTTTCACACTCTTTTTCTAAATAACATATTAACTTTCTAGTTAATTACAAAGAATTATGTATGCTGATGATAGTAGTATTATTGTATAAAAGTGTAAAATATCTTAGAAACTACATGTAAATGATGATAGAAATAGAATAAGTGAATGAAACATTATCTTGGAAGCCCCATTGTTAAAAAAAAAACATATTTGAGTAAATTAAGTCCTAGCTGTTATCAAATACGTATTAATCTTAGGGCCATAAATCATCTTCGATTTTTATCATTGGTTTATTATGTTAATATCCACAGACTATCTATACGCTATTTGTGGGTGCATTACGTCAAAGTTTCTATATACCTGCTGATTTCATAAATTTGACTAAAAACCTGTCCTAATATTTTGAGATTAAAACTATTTAACGAATATCCAAGCTCCAAACAAATTTATAACATAAATGTCAATTAGTGTAAGAAAGTATTAGCAACGACGTTAGAGCATTTCTATTGAAAAATTGCATATATTCTTTTGAGCAGTATTTTAATTCATGTATCCTGTAGTTTGTTCTGTTTTTGTTGTGCTTTTGTTTGTTATTTTTGTATACTGATGTTGCCAGCATATTTAATAAATGCTATTAATAATCAAAAATAATTATATTACCAGAAACACAAACATTTGTACACAGAGAATAGCGTTTTTCAAACAAAAAGCTAGGAAATTTCGTAAGGCCGGTTTTACATTATACTTAATTTAGTATGAAACTATGAAATAAATTTGCTATTAAATATTTCAAAGAGTGTCATACAGAAAAATTGATTTGTAAATTTCGTACGAAATATTGTACTAAATATTTAGAACCTGTTCTATTTTCTCATTAATTTTACAAACGAAATATGCGCGCGCAATATGTGAATTGTTGGTTAAGTCCAGTGGGATAGATCGGCGTTTGTCGTACTATAAAGATCGCTCAATCGAAGTTGACATAGACAACGCAAAAATACACGATGTAGTTTGTAGTTGAGTCAAAGCATAAGGAAGTTCTGTTGTCTATCGTACTATCTGTCTATTTTATGTTTTAACCAACGTCATCGATTTTTATCCGTATGAATCAAATCGATACTTCTGAGTCAAATTAAAATCGTATAAACAAGATATCTTATGTGCGGTTTTCAGTATTAGTTTAAATTCGATTTTGAGTTTAAGTTCAAATTTTGCGTTCAAATCGTATTACACTACTGAAAACTTTACAGAAGGTCCTGTGCTCTAAAAATAATATTTTCTTTCTTGCAAAATATAGAAAGAAAGCGAAAAAACGGGCGAGAAATAACTAATAATTAACCAAATACACACAAATTGACGACAACTGACAGGTGCCATAATAGAAACCGGAAACGGTGCACTATTTTAAGTATTGTATTTAAACAAAGCAGTAATAGGGCTATCTCTATCTGTCACATTCATGACATTAATTCTTGTATCTTTTTCTACGAGACAAGCGGAAACTTTGCTTTTTTTTCAATAGCAATACTTGAGAGAAATAGTAAAATCAGAAGATTGTCTTTACTCGTATGATACATCAATGACGTTGGTTAAAACATGAAATAGACAGAGAGTATATCGTTGTATCACCATCCATTTTAGAATAATGTCGTGGTCATGTCAGCAGGTTGAATTGTTGATCGAGTATTCAAAACTACCCTAGATAAAGTTAAAATTGATTGATTGTATGTATAACAATTTGTTGAACATACACAGTTTTATAATCTATAAAAAAAGATAGATACATACAAAAATTGCATTTTATTTTAGAATTATATTTCATCCTAACTTGTCTTGCAAATTAGCAGATCTATTGCCATTGGTCGTTGCACCTTACCAAAATTTCAACATTTTCCTCTGCAACTTCATCTATATCGATGCAGCTTAAGTTTTTAGTAGTAGAAATAAGCTTATAATCACCATCTGAAGGTCTAAGTACTACTAGACTATTTGCGCCTGTATAATTGAAGAAGTAAAATCTATCAGATCCAGGTCTATCCACGTCCGTCAAGATCACCTAGACAATGAGGAAATTGCCAAAATTCATCAAATCGTTCGACAATGGACCGTCAGTCCTTAATCCGAATTAATAAATTTAGAATGCATCTTCTTTCAGGTCATATGCTTATCCAATTTTTACATAATATTTTAAGGGACTAGCTATCATAGTTACATTTAAAGATGATAGCCACAACAGCAATACTTCTTGGTCAGCCATTTTACGGTAATATTAATCCTTTTCATAACTTTTTTCATACTAAATTTTTTACTTTAAATATCAAACAGACATATTCAAATATTTTGTACCAATTTTCAGATGTAATTTTTTTTATGTATGACATGCAGGTAAATTTCTTTATAAACTCAAAATAAAATTTTATACAAAATTTCATACTAAATTAAGTATAATGTAAAACGGGCCTAAGAATCAAGTATGTTTGCCAACGATATTATATTTATTAATTTTACAGTTTCCCTGCGCTGTTTTTAGAAGAAAAAAAATAATATGCTACAAACAGTAATGATACACGACAAATTTGAGCTTTCGAGAGGAGCCAAATAAGTATAAACTACAATAAACAAGATTATGTTTGACCAATTAATCTTTTAGGCAAATTCAAACTAAACAAATACAAAAAATTCACAGGCAATCAAAAGTGATAAGTTACACAAAGATAATCTTTAATAAAATTCATCTTATCTACCCTTCCACCTCTAGAAATCGTTTCAAGGGATATTTCTTAACAAACAAAAAATAAAATAAATTATCCTCTAACGTACCTCCTTCAAAGATTCCTG
Organism: Protaetia brevitarsis; assembly: GCA_004143645.1. Taxonomy (NCBI): domain Eukaryota; kingdom Metazoa; phylum Arthropoda; class Insecta; order Coleoptera; family Scarabaeidae; genus Protaetia; species Protaetia brevitarsis. The sequence goes on along the minus strand of RXPK01000263.1, from coordinate 100,504 downwards.
CAGCTTCTCCTCCCACTTCTTCTTATGCTCACTGAACTCATCGTCCTTCTGTCTGCGCACGATATCCATTGCGTACTGTTTCTCCTCATTGTGCAACTGCTCTAGCTCGGATTTCAACCGGCCGCATTCGTGCAACAACCTCTCCTCCCAATATACGGCTATTTCAGTCTTTTTCTCTTCCAATTGGTTGTGCAACATCCGCTCCTTGTTCACTATCTCTTGATGGTGCAGTCGTTGGATGTGGTGCAGATTCTCCTTCTCCGTTTCGACCAACTTTCGTAATCTTACGGCTTCGTGTTTCAGACTCTCTTCCGCCATCATCATTTGGGCCTGTCTCTCTGCCATTTCTTTTATCGAGGTCTGCTGTTCTTGGGTGAGATCGCGCAGCTGTTCGACTTCGATCTCGTAGGATTTTAGGTGTTTCACCTGATGGAAATAAGTCGGTATGCGATGAAAACGCGCCCGGATGTTTGGTCAAAAGATTTTTAAAGGCTTTTTTTGGCAATGATGTTGTTGGTTGGTTAGTAAGAAGTTGTCCTGGCAAATGGGCCAAAAGATTTATGTGTTTTTTGATTCATTTGTTAATATTGCGAACATTTTTGCTACTCAGGTGTTTCATCAAAAGTTTTTAGAGGCATCTGGATGTTTGGCCAAAAGATTTTTAAAGGCTTCTGGCAATAAGGTTGTTATTTGGTTAGTAACAAGTTGTCCTGGCAAATGGGCCAAAAGATTTATGTGTTTTTGATTCATTTGTTAATATTGCGACATTTTTGCTACTCAGGTGTTTCATCAAAAGTTTTTAGAGGCATCTGGATGTTTGGCCAAAAGATTTTTAAAGGCTTCTGGCAATAAGGTTGTTATTTGGTTAGTAACAAGTTGTCCTGGCAAATGGGCCAAAAGATTTATGTGTTTTTTGATTCATTTGTTAATATTGCGAACATTTTTGCTATTCAAGTGTTTCATTAAAAGATTTTAGAGGCATCTGGATGTTTGGCCAAAAGATTTTTAAAGGCTTCTGGCAATAAGGTTGTTGTTTGGTTAGTAACAAGTTGTCCTGGCAAATGGGCCAAAAGATTTATGTGTTTTTTGATTCATTTGTTAATATTGCGAACATTTTTGCTACTCAGGTGTTTCATCAAAAGTTTTTAGAGGCATCTGGATGTTTGGCCAAAAGATTTTTAAAGGCTTCTGGCAATAAGGTTGTTATTTGGTTAGTAACAAGTTGTCTGGCAAATGGGCCAAAAGATTTATGTGTTTTTTGATTCATTTGTTAATATTGCGAACATTTTTGCTATTCAAGTGTTTCATTAAAAGATTTTAGAGGCATCTGGATGTTTGGCCAAAAGATTTTTAAAGGCTTCTGGCAATAAGGTTGTTATTTGGTTAGTAACAAGTTGTCCTGGCAAATGGGCCAAAAGATTTATGTGTTTTTTGATTCATTTGTTAATATTGCGAACATTTTTGCTACTCAGGTGTTTCATCAAAAGTTTTTAGAGGCATCTGGATGTTTGGCCAAAAGATTTTTAAAGGCTTCTGGCAATAAGGTTGTTATTTGGTTAGTAACAAGTTGTCCTGGCAAATGGGACAAAAGATTTATGTGTTTTTTGATTAATTTGTTAATATTTCGAACATTTTTGCTACTTAGGTGTTTCATCAAAAGATTTTAGAGGCATCTGGATGTTTGGCCAAAAGATTTTTAAAGGCTTCTGGCAATAAGGTTGTTATTTGATTAGTAACAAGTTGTCCTGGCAAATGGGCCAAAAGATTTATGTGTTTTTTTGATTAATTTGTTAATATTTCGAACATTTTTGCTACTCAAGTGTTTCATCAATAGTTTTTAGAGGCATCTGGATGTTTGATCAAAAGATTTTTAAAGGCTTCTGGCAATAAGGTTGTTATTTGGTTAGTAATCAGTTGTCTAGACAAATGGGCCAAAAGATTTATGTTTTTTGATTCATTTGTTAATATTGCGAACATTTTTGCTACTCAGGTGTTTCATTAAAAGATTTTAGAGGCATCTGGATGTTTGGTCAAAAGATTTTTTAAGGATTCTGGCAATAAGGTTGTTATTTGGTTAGTAATAAGTTGTCTAGACAAATGGGCCAAAAGATTTATGTGTTTTTTGAATCGTTTGTTAATATAGCGAACATTTTTGCTACTCAAGTGTTTCATCAAAAGATTTTAGAGGCATCTGGATGTTTGGCCAAACGATTTTTAAAGGTTCTGGCAATAAGGTTGTTATTTGGTTAGTAATAAGTTGTCTAGACAAATGGGCCAAAAGATTTATGTGTTTTTTGATTCATTTGTCAATATTGCGAACATTTTTGCTACTCAGGCGTTTCATCAAAAGTTTTTAGAGGCATCTGGATGTTTAGTGAAAAGATTTTTAAAGGCGTTTGGCAATAATATTGTTGTTGGGTTAGTAATAAGCTGTCTAGACAAATGGGCCAAAAGTTTAAGTAAGTAATAGCCTATCTTTGCCGATTCCGGCTTTTGAATGTTGTAAATATACCTTCCAATAGAAGTTAAAGAATCATCCTGTTGTCTGACGTGTTTTTTTTATTAAACAAGACAATAATCGGTTGTTGTGAACCAGCGGATTCATAACAATAACATGAAGCTTATTTTCTTTTATACATATATATAAATTTCGTTTTGTAGTTTGTTATTTCGGTTTGCGATTTTATTTGATTAATTTTTTCAGATAGGTACATACTACAACAAAAGACCACTCACGAATCAGTCGACCATAGCAGTTTTGATTCTGTTTGTAAAAATTTTGCGAAAATGCGGTATTGGGTTTTACAAAAAGCTTTTTTGATGGAAGAATGAATTTGTTAAATTTCAGGGTATCAAATGTTAGTGTCATTAGCATTCCCAAACAAACATTCTTTGATGTTTTTAATTCATTAGTTCTATGAAGAGCTTTTTGGTGATAAATATTACTACGTGGGAGTCATTTAGATTATTGAATATACATTATTTGCCGGTGTTTTTGAATCTATTGGTAAAATTTTGTGCAGTTTCAGCGTAAACGATTGAAAGAAGAGTGCCCCAAGATGATGTTTTGGGTCCTGTACTTTTTGTAACATATCTTAGAAACGGAAACTCACTCAAATGCAGCCTTAAACTTTATGAATATATGGTTCATTAACAACAAACTAAAACAGAGAACTCCATAAATAATTTTAAATCATTTGTTTTACCCGGTGATAGAGGAATGCCTCAAGATGGTGTTCTGGATCCTGTAGGTTTTCTCTTTTTTTTTAGATTTTATAAATGACATTATTGATTTTCCAATTAAATACAAAATAATTATGTATGATATGTTGATGATACCAGTGCTATTGTATCAAGTAAAAAATATCCTAGAAATCGAAGATCGCTCAAATGCAGCCTTGAATGATATGAATACAAGATTTATTAATAACAAACTACAACAGATAACTGCACAAATAATTTTAAATCATTCGTTTTACCCGGTTTCAGCGTCAAACGATTGAATTTCCTTTTGTTTATTTTTTAATTTTGTTACATTTTAAATTCCTACATGGTCATTTTGCCATATTCTCAGTTTTAATCTAGGCAATAAAAGCGGCACCTTGTACTTTAGTGTTAATCAGCTGTCTTTAAAGTTTGAGGTTTGATGTCAATCGACGATCAAAAATATTTATGTAGTAGCTATGTTAATACTTTGAATAAAAGAAAACTTTCTATCAGTGTTCGTGTATATGCTTACTTTCAGAAGTTAATGATCGATTTTTCACACGGCTGATTTTCGCAATTAACAATATTTTCCCCAATCAAATGTCGGGGCGAAATTTCAACAATACAAAATCGAACGTAAAAAGTTAAGTGCGTTGTTTTATTTAGTCAGGTTCGAAATTCGTGAGCATTCGACAGCATTCCAAGGAGCGTTTAGTATAATTTTAGATGAAACGTTTGTTGCTTAGAATAACCGAGTTGGCACAAACGCCCATGGTCCTTGTTCGAAGTGTGCGAAGAACAATACAGTCTTAACGAAGGGTAAACAAAATAAATCCAATTGGAAAGTAAAATATCTCCAGGCGAAGTATTTGTAATGAAACCACAATGAAAAGAAAGACAAAAAAGATTTGAGATATCTTGCTTCGGACAGAGATAAAAATTCCATTAGTTTCCCTCTTTGAAAGCGTTTTAAATAACCGTTGTCTTGTTAGTTAATCGAATTTGCTGAGGCAAAATTGTTTGGATAATCGATTGGTTTATGACTAACTGAGGAAACTAGGTCGCACTCATCAATAGAAGTTAAATTGGCTTCGGCAAGTAAAAGATTTATATAAGTGGTGTTGTTTATTTTATAATATATTAAGTGCAAAATGTGTATTTCTTTTTGACTTTTTATTTATATATGGGTATCTAAATAAAGTATGGTGAAAGTAGCGGATATGAGACAAAGCAACGTTAGTAATACTTGTTAGTCATTTATATTGGAGTTGGAATATTGTACTTTCTTGGAAAAGTTCCAAGAAAAACACATAGTTTTCATTCATTTCGTTTCTAACAAATATTTTGTAATATCAGTCTTAAAAATGAATTTCACTTATTAACCTTTGCGAATTATCTCAAAATTTTGATATTTTTGAACCTGGTACGTTATAAAATTGTTTGTTTTAATATAGCGTTTTCAATTTTTTTTTTATATAAAAATTCTGTAGTAATACACCAACTTATGTGCTAATTTGATGTTTTTTTTTGGTTAAATATGAAAAAATATTATTAATTTTTTATAAATTGTAAAAAAAAGAATAATACTTAATATCAAAATGATTAATTGGCTTACATGTTAAAAAGTAAGGCTATAGCATACAAAAAATTACCAAATTGCTCGTAGTATTCGAGAATGTTTATTACAAATTCACTTTACAATCTTTAGCTTATTTTTATACACTTATAATAGCCATACTACAACGAAAGACCACCCACGAATCAGTCTAACATCTTTGCCGATTCCGGCTTTTCAATGGTGTTGTAAATATACCTTCGGAGAGAAGTTAAAGAAAAAATCATTCTATTGTCCGACGTTTTCGAGATGATACTTCCGCTGTACACGGCTTTAGATATGTGATTTCCGACCATTATTTGTCTTAAAAGATAAAATCAGAATCTCTTGTAAAACCGCGTCTCAAACCTCCATTTTAATAAACGTGGTTAAGCGAGTGTGTGTTTCATTAAATTAAAGACAACAATCGGTTGTTGTGAACCAGCAGATTCATAACAATAGCATGAAGCTCATCTTCTTGTATTTTTATATAAATTTGGTTGTAGTCTGTTATTTCGATTTGCCATTTTATTTGATTAACTTTTTCAGGGCATAGGTGTATAATACAACGAAAGACCACTCACGAATCAGTCGAACATAGCCCATCTTTGCCGATCCCGGCTTTTCAATGTTGTAAATATACCTTCCGAGAGAAGTTAAAGGAAGAATCATTCTATTGTCCGACGTTTTGGTTTGTACTTTCGCTGTACACGGCTTTAAATAAATGATTTTACGACCATTGATTTTTTTTGTGAAACACGTTATGATTTAGTTAGTTTATTGTCAATTTTTTAAGTGTTTGAGACCTAAAAAAGCAATGTTATTGTTTTCTTCAATTTAAATTGTAGATTTTGATCAGAGACGATAGTTATTTACATATCCTTCGACAAAAATCATCTCAAAACACTTATTTTTGATATTGGGAATGTTTGCTATAAGTGTTGTGTTAATCAATTCTGCTTTTATATCTGACTTTAAGTGGTTGTAAAATTTTGACCATCTTAACTGCTAAAAATTCTGATCTGATGATGATCCTGCTGAGGATGAAACTGGTCTCCTGAATATGATCAAAGAATCTGTGAGGAATTTATTTTCCTGAAATATATTATACTCATGTAGAGTCACAACAGATCAAGTAAAAGTACTTGTCTTCAAAGTTTCAATCCTTACTTCTTATTTATGCATTGTTTATTTACATGGTTTTAATTATTTGAAGATCTTCATAATTAAATAAATAAATTAAGTATTGGTTATCTATTTTTATTGAGTTTCGTAAGCATTAAACTATTCTTATTTTCGTATTAATTTTGTCGTTTTCTGGTTTCGAAATCTATTCAAATATTGTCGATGGCCTCAATAATTTTGTGAATTTTAAGATTTGATTTAACGTGGAAAATAAAAAACAAAAAAAATATTTGGGAAATTTATTGTTTCTCTTAGATTCCCTTGAGTACCATAGTAATAAAAACAGATTTCTTAGTTTTAGCTCTGTCAGTTAGGCAAGAATTGGTAAAATTATTTAAGTATTAATCAAATTTATCGATTTTACTTCAGTTAAGATACAAATGTCGAAAAAAAAATTGAAATATGTAATTATTTAAAAAAAAAATATTGGAAAAAATTGTAATTTTCAAATGTTTTAGATATTTTTTTTCTATTAAATGTAGTTTTCCGATTATATTCAATAATTTCTGACTGTTATAAGGTAACAACATTGATATTTTGAAATGACAATCATTGGAGAGATGAAAATACAATATACACAGAGATTCAAAATGATTGTCAAATCCGCTCCTATAGATAGTAACAGGGTGTAGGTATATGCTGCGTGTTTGTAATGAAGGTTTGAACTAAGTCAGTGTTGGAACATAAGAAAGTAAACGGATCTGTCATAAATAAGGAAAACGTAACCTATATTTGAACTCGCATTATATAAACGACTATGGATTGGTGTTTCTGCTGGTAAAAATGCAATGTAATTAATTTAACTTTACTAAATTATGATTTTATAATTCAGTACTAACTGGTGTTTAACTAAATTTATTTATTACTTTAAATTATAACATACAATTAGTATAATTATTAAGTGACAAAACTGCATCTCTCAGTTCCTCTATTGTATGCATGCGGTTTCTATAGATCCTATTTTTAGATAGCCGAACATGAAGTAATCTAATGTGGTTAGATCAGGCGATCTTGATGGCCATCTTTGTGCTCTAACGAACCTGTCAGCAAAAAACTGTTGAAGATATTGGCGGGTTTGTCGAGCAGTATGTGCTGGAGCATTATCGTGCTGAAAATAACCTGTTTCAAGCTCATTTTCTTGTACCTCTGCAATAAACAATTCCAATATCTATTGGTAACGTTGGGCTGTTACAGTTTCCTGGAAGAAAATTGGCCCTATTATTCGTTGCCTGGACATAGCTAACCAAACTCCAACTTTTACGGGATGCAATTGCGTTTCTCGAAATTCGTGTGGATTTTCTGTAGACCAGATACAATAGTTTTGTAAATTGATATAGTCTGTTAGATAAAACCAGGCTTCATCCGAGAAAAATGATTTGTTTAGCAAGTGATCGTCCCTTAAATTGTTATTAAACCAATGACAATATTCCAATCGCCTATCGTGATCTAATGGTAATAATTCCTGTACCGTAGAAACTTTATAGGGATGAAAATGTAACTTTCTTTTGACAGTTCATTACGCTGAAGTGTATGATAAGCCTATAAAATTATAAAATGTAATAAACTATTTCACTTAATGTTAATATTGATTTTTTTACCTGTTTGTTGAGCTAATTACCACAGATAAATTCCCTTATTTTCTTACAGTATTCAGAAATACTATTGTTGGTGATATTAGATGTAAATATAAACGATTTGAAAAAAAATTATAAGATAAATAATCGAAAGATACTACAACACGCACGCCAATGTCGCTAAATGTCAAGAAAATTCATTTAATGTATAAAATTTGTATGTAGCTAACTTCGCTCATAAAATTGGTAATAAGTATAGATAATTTTTTCCGGAAAACAGTTTTTTTCTTACGACAATCATTTTGAATCACATGGTACCTTAATTATGGACCTTCAAACATATATATTTTAAATATGTTTACGAAAATTTGCATATGGCATCAAAATTCAGTTCAGAGCAACTTTTTTAAATAACTTTTTTTGGATATTGTGCCACCTAATCTCCTCACTTTTGCCGATTCATGACACACTTTTAAAATTTCCAGCCTAGTTGTCACGTGACTGTGTACAATATAAATTTTGGGATTGGATAAAATTTTGCATATTTTAAACAATAAAAAAAAAAATCCATACATTACACAAATCAGCCATTATATAACTCAATCATCTCGATAACATTAAAATTTATTTTATTCCAAACAAAATAGAACTAGAATCTTGTTTTGCCGAAACCAACAACAAAAAAAGATTTTTACATCAAAGTATTGCATATTGAACCAGCTATTAGCAACACCTATATTCATTCTTCCAATTTGGAATATTGACCAATCTAAATGTCTTATTCTTCCATTGGGGATAATAACCCCCCCCTCCCCCCCATGAGCCAACGAAACCTACTTGTAAATCAAAATTTTGCATTTAAAGACAAACATTAATCCTTCTTTTTTAATTTTTTTGTGTAATTATCCCTCCCATGATGACACACTATTCAAATTGTATCGAAAAAGAGCCGACCTTGTTTTTTTTTTTTTCTAGTTAAAATAAAAATATCATCTCCATTACCCCCCCCATAAACTTAAGTTGTATACGCGCCTGATTCCATATCATTTCTTGTTAGTTATGAAAAGCACAAAGCAAGGCAAAATTAACTCACCTCCGCCATCATTTCCTCAGCTAATTTCAACTTCAACTCAGCATCCTTACAAGCTTCCCTCAATCGCTCTTCCAAATCCTTGTCCTTCTCCAACAATTTCTGCTTACAAGACTTCTCAACCTCCCTCAACTTCCATTCGAAGTCATCCAAGGTCTGCTGTTCCTTTATCATATTCACAGTGCGCAACTTCTCAAACTCCTCTTCCCACTTCTTGTCGACGTCCGTCTTTTGCTTCAACGCTTCTTCCAACGCCTCCTCGATGAGCTTCTTCTGTTCCTCCTTCTCGTTAAGGATATCCGAATGCTCCTTCGCCAATTTCTCCTTTTCCAAACGTAAATTTTCGATCTGCCCCTCCAATTCCACGATTTTCCTCTTCAATTCTTCGATCACGTTTTCCAGTTGTTCAATCTTCGCTTTAGTTTCACTCTCGTACGATAAATAATTCTCTGGAGAGTGGGAAAATTATTTATTTCTTTATCAGTTTGTTAAATTATGAGGTTTTACCTGATTTCGAATTGATTTCGTCGTGCAATTCCGAATTCCTATCGCGAATAAGGGCCATCTCCTCCTCGAAATATCGTAGTTTTTGCCGTAATAATTCCGATTCCTTGTGAGCGGCTTGCAGTTCGCTTTGTAATCCTAAATAGCCCAAAGAACATCCCATTATTGATGGCAGTAAATGCTGTAATATCCACGCAGCAATATAAAGTTTTGGATTTGTAATGTGTAAGTGGAGGTCTACCACAGTTCCCCTTCCGAAAAAGAGTATCGATCAAATGATAACGGATGACATCATTCATCGAAATTAATAATGTTGACTTCCAGTATTTAGTATTGGTCGTGTTGAAAATGCGATAAGGGACATTTTAGTTTTGGAGTGAGGTTTTGTAACGTCAGATAACATTCTGCTATGGAGCTATCAAGTTTTTTGATAATCTGCATGGTATATTATCTCAAACTAGGAGCAACATTATTTTGGATATTGCACTCGAACGTATACAGACAGAAAAATGATGATTGGAACCTCATTGCCTCTTTTGAGAATGTTTTTTTTACTGTTTCTCAAAACTATTTAACATGTTAATTAAAGAGGGTGCTGTGTCTGTCAAATTATGTCCACGTTTGTCAAAACTATTTCCTTAATAGCAAAAACTAAATCACATTTTTATGACAGGTATGTAGGAATTTCTATTTTTATATTGGTCATTCATACAGGGTGACATAGAAAAAACTACAATGCATAGCACCACGAGATAGAGAAATTCAAAACAACAAAAAAAAGTGCCTTTGTTTGTTTTTTCAAGTTACAAACTGTTTTTTATATGTTCTTGTATATTAGTATTACCTAGGCAATAAAAAATATTTTAAAGTAGGCTGTGATTATTTTATGAAACAAAACATTTGGTAAATGTCAAACCAATATTAGTATAGTGTCTTGAAAGTTTTATTTCAAAATGGTGCGCTATACTTTCGTAGAATATAAGGACATGATCACGTGTTACGGCAAAGCTGATTCAAATTTTTCCGAAACTCAACGGATCTATCGAGAAAGATACCCATTAAGGCAAGAATTCCTATTGTTAGGACATTTATTAACGTACTGCTGTGCTAGACACCCCGTTCTTCGCTTGTGTATTTTTAGTTGCATAGATTTTGTCTTGTTTACTCCGGTCAGCCATTTATCAAATTTAGATTTATTTTATTTAATAATTATGTTAATGAGATTATTGTTTGATTTATTTAAATAAATGTTCAGTTTTTGAATTAATTCCATTCAATTATTTGTCTTTTGAATGTTGGGCGTATTGATTGTACGTCTGCGTTGTTTTTGTAAGAAAAACGGCTGTAGAATTTTGTCAGGCAGTTCCTTGGTTGACTTTAACGTGAGTACTTGTATTTTTAAATCTTTGCTGCCATTTTGTTAATTCATATAATAATATTGATGTGTGCACATTATAGATACAATATCATTTATTATTTCTGTGCAGGAAGATATGTTTTCAGTTTAATTTTTCTCATTATATTTTACAGTGTTAATTTTTCCGTTTTTCTATTTTGCTGTTTCGTTTTTAATTATCAATCACCTCGGTTTGGGTGAATAGAAGCTTTGTTCTTGCATTTAGTTTTCATTTTTGTATAATTTCTAGTGTTTGTCCACGAATTTATTTTATTTTGTTGAAACCACGTGGATTGTATTGGTAGAATTAGGATTATCTTCCTGAACAAACTAAACTGTTGCTTTGTATAGGAAATAGGCCAGAACCCTCAATTCACGGTTTTTTTTTTCTGCACAAATTGTAATTAACCCTTTTTGTATAATAAATTTTGATTGTTGTTTATCTCCGTTGGGTTAAAAATAAATTCTGTTATTTTTTAATTAAACCTTTTCAATTTTTGGGGTAATTAAGAAAGTCAGATTTCATTCACTCACATTTTACTTTTCGTGGTTAGATTCAAGTTTTAATTCGCGAGGGTAACTCTGAGGTTAATAGTTCTTTTGCGCCCTTAGTAATTTTTTTTTTCCATTTGAGCTAGCTAAATTATATTTTCTTTTTCCTTGTTAATTTCATTTTGCATTTTTAATTCAGTCAGTACACAGCAGTACGTAGGCGATTGGGAGAAGATGGTTGCTTTAAAAAACCAAAATTTGATTCTGGGGTTAACAAATCTCGTTGTACTGTTGCAAATGTAGATGTTTTTTTGCAAATAGTAGAAGACAATCCTAGAATAAGCACCAAAAGAATCTACCGAATGTCAATCGTGAATCTGTTAGGGAAGTCCTCAAAGAACAACTTCTTCATCCATTTCATTTCCAAAAAAAATCCATCACCTATTGGAGAACAGGATTTCCTACCACGTTTACAATATTGCGAGTGGTTGCAAAATAAAGGGCAAAACTTTCTGTCATTAATTTTGTCTGCCGATGAAGCAGGTTTTAGTCGCGATGGTATTTTCAATATTCACATAATATGCATTATTGGAGCGATGAAAACCCTCATCAGAACGTAATAGGGAATCACCAGTATGGGTTCTCCATTAATGTGTGGGCAGGTATAATCGACAATTATCTAATTGGACCATTTCGAATGCCCAGACGATTGACAGGCGAATTCTATCGATTTTTTTTTGGAAAATGATCTAAATACTTTATTATAGAAGATGTTTCATTGAATTATTATAAGAAGAATGTACTACAGGCATGACGGCGCGCCAGCTCACTATTCTAGGAGAGTAAGGGAATTTCTGCAAAGAAAATTTGAAAATAGGTGGATTGGTCGTGGGGGACCTACATATACCATGGCCAGCTCGTAGTCCTGACTTTAATCCCCACGATTTTTCATTTTGGGGATTTATGAAAAGTGTATGCCGCAGAACTAAATAGTGAAGAACTATTATGGAACAGAATTGTGGAGTCTGCTGACAGATTTCGTAATAATTTATATATAATTTAATTGATGAGGATTGTGTATTGGATTCACATGGGAACGAAGGGGATTTGCGAGCTTTTCTGAAGCTGATTCGGGCTTTACGAATTAATTCAATCAAAAACAGCGATGTCCAGGATTTTTATAAACTATCATAAAAAGAAGACAGCCTACACGGATGAAGAATGATTGAATGAATTTATCTGAAGCTGTATCATAAGAAACAAAAAGATCCAAAACTACTGCTGTGGTCTGGCACCCCGGTTTTCGTAAATTCAGTTTTTTTTCGTGTTCATTCCAATTAGTCTTTATCAATGTTTCGCAAAAGTTTCCACAATTTCAATTGTGTATTTTATTTTATATAAGATTTTGTTAATTGAATTGATTTGTTTAATTTATATTAATTTCATTCAGTTGTACATATTGCGTTCACTTGTATTGTTTATGTTGTTATGTTTTGCGATTTCGTGATCTTTGTGCGTTGCAGTGCACGCAGCTGTAGAATTTTATTTGTATACGACGTTGTTTAACCTTGTAGAGTCAGTTCTTTGAAAGATGCCGTGTAAGTACTTTTAAATTTATTTTGTTAGCTGCCATTTTGGTATTTCATTTTTATTTAAAGATTTGTTTCGTTAATTCTGATTTATATCATCCATCAAGGAACTCGCTTAGTAATAATTGGTATTATATTCTTGTGTGCACAAATTAGATATAGGATCATTTATTGTTTTAGTTCTGGAAGATATATTTAGTTTTAAAGAGTTAATTTTTCGTTTTTTTTATTTTTTGCTGTTTTGTAATTAGTTTTAATCACTTTGGGTTGGGTGAATAGAAGCTTTGTGCTTGTATTAAAATTTTCTGGTGTAAATTTACTTGAATTATCCACGTTTAATTTAGTTTGATTAATTTTTGAAACCACGTGGATTGATTGATATAAAAAGGACCATCTTCCTGAACTATTATTTTACCTTTTTGCTTTGTTAAAGGAATTTGCATTGTCCTTTAGTAATATTAGAATCCTAATGCAGTTTTGATTTCGACCAGGACCTTTTGTCCACGGTTTTTTTTTTTATGCAATTTGTAATTAAATGCTTTTTTTTTCTTTTTTTTATAATAAAATTTCTGATTGTTAACGTCATTCAAAATTTCTGTTCTTTTATTTTTGATTAAACCTTTTCAATTTTTGGAATTAAAGAAAGTCAGTTTTCTTTCACCCACATTTTGCTTTTCGTGATAATTGTTCTTTTGCACCCTTTTAGTTTTTTTATCCGCTGAGCTAGTTAATTGAATTTTCATTTTGCATTTTCTTTGGTACCTTCAGTACACAGCACTACGTTTGACAAATTGAAACATATTTTCATAATTTCATTCGATATATTAATGTCAAAACCATGGAGGTGGGAAACAGTTATAAGTTAAGATCATTACAAAAGATTCGATGGGGCGAATCCCTTCTCCGATATTCCAAAATCGTTCAATCAGATGTAATCTTTTCAGATTTATATTGCGCACCAAACAAAAACGAATCACTTATTATTATATCTTTTTTCTCTCTAAATCCACGCAGAATATTACTCACTGTCAATTCCTGCAGACTTGGTGAAGACATCTCTCTGCAACTCCTCCATCTGGAAACGTACTTTTCCAGCGTCGGCATCTCTCTGGGCTAGTTGTTGATTCAATTCGTTCAATTGCTTCTGGAATTTGGCTTCTTGATTTATTAAATTTTTCCTAAAACAAACAAAAAAAAAAACACGTTTGAGAGTTCTGATTGCACTCCCTTTTAGAGAAATTTAGAGAAGATGAGTTGATCAAAACGTTGATTTTTTTTTAAAGTATATCATTGCTAATGGCGTCCGGGAAAAAACATTTATTTTTCCTCGTGAAATCTAGAAGCGATTTGGGTTAATTAGAATTCCTGCCCAAGGAATTACCGCTCTAAATATTTGTTCTAGAACGACTGGCTATTAAACAAACGTTAACCAATACATAATTATAAATACGGGCTTTTATACAATTATTTAGCAACGCATTAAAACAAATATTTGGAATACATAGAACATGGGAAATGAATTTAGCATTGTGATAGGTTAAAATAATGGTTAGCGTTCGTTTTCACTATTTTTAATTACTTGGCAAAGTCGCTAATGAACTATTTCAGATTTATATACGTTCCAAGACTTTGGTTTTAAATAAAAATAAACAGGGTGTGTAAGAAACCTCAGTTTTGGAATACACGATCTCGTATGATGTTAGATTACTGCATCATTGCATTGTGCAATCTTGCTATTTGCATAAAAGTAAAATTACAGTTTACAAGTGATATTTTTTTACAATCTGTCAAAATTTGACATATATATGTATATTTGCAACGCCTGTAAGTCAAATTTTGACAGATTGTAAAAAATATCACTTGTAAATTGTAATTGTACTTTTATGCAACATGTTTCAGATGTAATAAAACACAAATTTGATGTTTCCGCACAATATTTTCCTCCGACATTCAAGAGAATGGATCCACCCCAGAAAAGACGCAGATACCACGTTCAAAACCCACTTTCGATACTACACACGTGTTTATTTACATTCATCTAAATATCGCACCAAATCTGCGTCAGACACTGAAAAACGTTGAGTTAATTAAACCTACACATCATCTTCGTCGAAATTCGCGTCGAAAAACTGTTCTTGAGGGGACGCGTCACCGTTCTTCTTCTTATCAGCGTCTTTGAGGTCGACAATCTCCCTGGATTGAATCGGAATAGCTTCCTCGATGATCTCCTTGGATTTTTTACGGCGAATCTCCAACCTGGGACTGTCAGGTGGTGTTTCTATCGTCTGTGGTGGTATCCTAGGCGATATGGCGATGGTCCCGTGACCGCAAGGTTTAACGCAGTGCGTTTGGCCACCATCCGGACTTCGTTTGATGGTAGGAGAGAACATCTGGTCGTCCTCTTGGTGGTTTTGCTTCGATTTATCGACGAAACCGCCAAGATCGTTGTCGATGGCCGGATTACCGTTCGTTATTGGCGCATTTTTAAGCGAGGTATCGAAATCCCGTACACCACCTGCCGGTGGGATTTCGCACTTTTGTGACTTATTTTTAATGCAAGAGGCATCTTTGGCGACCTGCGGTGACGATATCACTACGCACTGTTCCGATTTTAACTCGCGCTCTTTGGAGGACTTCTTGTCTTTACCACTGGACGCGTCGGTATTGTCTTTCTTTGATTTTTTAAAGAACGAAAACATGTTTTCTATTTCGTCGATCACGCGAAACACATCTCAAAAACCCCGGGGTCTGGGACGACACACAGGAAACGGAATAAGAGAGAATTAAATCGCGACAGAAACACCCACCTGATGTCTCGGACACGGAACTGAGAGTAATCTTTCACGAACACGCGTTTCGGGCAAACTAAACTTAATTTCGTGTATTCCTGCCGTCATTTCCAAAGATTCACTTCGCACCCGTTTATATTTAGGCGGCCGAAAAGACGAAATCCGTGCGTGGTTCGTATGCGACGGGTAAAAATACGAACCACCTTTCTTATTCATTCTCATTATTGTACGTTTTTGTTGCTGTTTCTACTGTAGTTTTAACGCGAACAAAAAAAAAAAACAGCCAGTCGAGGTATTTATAGACATAATCATTACCGTCAGGTGAGGTGCCAGTACGTTAATAACCGCATGCGAGTTCCAATAATAACAATAATGTAATAGAAAAGATGGAGATGTTAAAAAAAAATAAACATAACCTCGATATTTGATAATCGCGTACGATTTTACGAATAATTCCAATAAATCCCTCGAAAATATGCACAACTAACATATAAAGTTGAGTTTAATTACCTGGTTGAAGTTGTAGCCTCGATTATTATGCAGAAATAAGATTGCAAGCTGTTCTGAATCGGTCACATACACAAATTCCAAGCTTCGAAATGTATATTTATTATAAATTAGCCGAAGAACTGATTTTAATCACTTTACACGCTGATAAGTAATCGTATTTAACATCTTAAAGTTGCATTTCTTGTATTAAACAAAACAGATAGTTGTAATCGCAATCACGCGTCAATATAATGCAAAAGATAAAGCGAAGTCAGAAAAACGATAACTGTCACCTGTTGTGAGCGGCCATATTGTCAACTACTGTTCTATTCAAAATAAATTGTATGTAAAACTCATTTATCACCTATTATAAGGTACAAAATTTACATCTACTCTTTAAAGATGTAAATTTATTTATTTATTTTTATGTATTTACCGGCATTTTAATTTTTTAATTTACAGGATAAGAAATTATAAAGATATCATATAAAATTAATATTTATCTTTCAATTTTAGTGGCATTATTGACTTTAGTTGTCCTTATATGTAAAACGCTATTGGTTGGAGTCGATTAAACATAAATACGTGTTAAATTCGTATTATATATTGGTCAAGAAAATAAATTATTACCATTAAAACTATTTGAATCCCTTTTTTCACAATGTGCTTTTTTTTTCTTCTTCAATAAACATTTAATATTTTAGAGAATACCCCTTGCTCATCCCGAAATTTAAAACTATATAATAATAAAAACACCCACAAATCATGTTTATTTAGTAACTTCAAACTTGTTGACGTGTAATTTTATTGATAATTTTATATTACACTAATATTTTAACACCCTTACACTGTTGAAAATTTTAACACTTTTTTGACTAATTTAATAGTCAGGAGAGGTCCACACTCTTTTCGTGTTATTTTGTCGAGAACTATAGAAGTTTAAATTTGACGAGCAAAGATAGTCAGGTATTGTCTATTGCTAAGGAGTTATTTTGTCCAACTGACACGTAGAATTATAAAATACTTCTAATCACAT
Organism: Protaetia brevitarsis; assembly: GCA_004143645.1. Lineage (NCBI taxonomy): Eukaryota > Metazoa > Arthropoda > Insecta > Coleoptera > Scarabaeidae > Protaetia > Protaetia brevitarsis. The sequence continues at coordinate 83,559 of RXPK01000263.1, read as the reverse complement.
TTTATTTGATCTAGACTAGACAAATTTACTAGCTGTTTAACTACATGAATGCGATCTATTGGGTGTTTTAACACCATTTTCTAAACACAACGTCTTTTTAATATGCAACTCCTATTTCTTAGATTTCTTAGTGCTATAATATTCTCTCTTTAAGACGTTTTCTCAATTATAAAATATGCAAAACCACTCATTCACAAGTTTTGGTTTCAACTATACGTACCAATTTTAAAATGATTTTTTGAGAACCATAATAAAATTAAGTGAATGTTTATGCTATTTGATTCAAGTCTAAACTAATTGCGTAAATAGATGTTTCCAATACATCTTTAAGATGTTGAAATTTTTTATACCCACTGGAATTAACGTTTAATAACACGAGGTTACACTTTGCAAGTCAGTCACATTTGGTGGTTTGTTTGGATATGTTAATACGGAGAATCAACACGAAAACAGATACACGTGCAATGCAGGTGGTGCGTTATAATGCAATACTCGTATTAGAATAGGTGGGGTTTTCTATATTTTTATCGAGGGAAAAATTCTGATTGGTTGACGCTTCTGAATGTCTAGAAAAATAGTCAATCCTCATATCTGAACAAAGAATTCACACGAAATTCTAGTCATTTCTGTTCTATTCAATGCGCGTAGTCAACTCGTCTGCAAAGTTTGGAAAAATCAACACTAAAATATTTGACTAGCGCAAAATTAACGCCAACACCCTAATATTTTCAACAGTGTATACAGAGTGTTTCGCCAGCAGGTAATTTCTCTAGAACTCGTAAATAATGACAGATAGGGAAAAGGTTTTTCCCAAATTGTTGTAAGATTATAATTTTTTTTATAACGCAAAATTATCGGGATATCTACAGGGTGTTTCGTAACATCGGTATAGCTTTCAACTTTCTTTTTTTAAATACAATGCTGGTAACCTCAATTTTGACCTGGTTTTGTCATGTGATAGTAGGAACTTTTTGGAGTTTTCCAGCAAAATATTAGTCTCGAAATCGCCAGTTGTGGATTTTTTAGTATCAAACCGATTACGAGGAGAAAATATTAATACACAGAGATTCAAAATGATTGTCAATTCCGCTCCTATAGATAGTAACAGGGTGTAGGTATATGCCACGTGTTTGTAATGAAGGTTTGAACTAAGTCAGTGTTGGAACATAAGAAAGTAAACGGATCTGTCATAAATAAGGAAAACGTAACCTATATTTGAACTCGCATTATATAAACGACTATGGATTGGTGTTTTCTGCTTGTAAAAATGAAATGTAATTAAATTAACTTTACTAAATTATGATTTTACAATCCAGCACTAACTGGTGTTTAACTAAATTTATTTATTACTTTAAATTATAACATACAATTAGTATAATTATTAGTGACAAAACTGCCATCTCTCAGTTCTTCTATGGTATGCATGCGGTTTCTATAGATCCTATTTTTTAGATAGTCAAACATGAAGTAATCTAATGGGGTTAGATCAAGCAATCTTGGTGGCCATCTTTGTGCTGTAACGACCCTATCAGCAAAAAACTGTTGAAGATATTGGCAGGTTTGTCGAGCAGTATGTGCTGGAGCATTATCGTGCTGAAAATAACCTGCTTCAAGCTCATTTTCTTGTAATCTGCAATAAACAATTCCAAATCTGTTGGTAACGTAGGGCTGTTACAGTTTCCACGAAGAAAATTGGCCCTATTATTTGTTGCCTGGACATAGCTAACCAAACTCCAATTTTTACGAGATGCAATTGCGTTTCTCGAAATTCGTGTGGATTTTCTGCAGACCAGATACAATAGTTTTGTAAATTGATATAGTCTGTTAGATAAAACCAGGCTTCATCCGAGAAAAATGATTTATTTAGCAAGTCATCGTCCCTTAAATTGTTATTAAACCAATGACAATATTCCAATCGCCTATCGTGATCTAATGGTAATAATTCCTGTACCGTAGAAACTTTATAGGGATGAAAATATAACTTTCTTTTGACAGCTCATTGCGCTGAAGTGTATGATGATAAGCCTATAAAATTATAAAATGTAATAAACTATTTCACTTAATGTTAATATTGATTTTTCACCTGTTTTGAGCTATTATCACAGATAAATTCCCTTATTTTCTTACAGTATTCAGAAATACTATTGTTGATGATATTAGATGTAAATATAAACGGTTTGAAAAATTATAAGATAAATAATCGAAAAGATACTACAACACGAACGCCAATGTCGCTAAATGTCAAGAAAATTCATTTAATGTATGAAATTTGTATGTAGCTAACTTCGCTCATTAAATTGGTAATAAGTATAGATAATTTTTTCCGGAAAACAGTTTTTTTCTTACCACAATCATTTTGAATCACATGGTATTAACTTTAATGATGAGAAAAATGAGGAATATCCGTTGACGTACCGTTTTGTTTACAAAATTCTTGGAAGAAAAAATTGCCCCAAAACGAATTTATTATTAATAGAAATTTCTGGTTAAATAAAGAATTTCCTTTAACACAAACACACGCGTTGAAGATATTTCGTTGCGTTAAAAGGTGTTTATCTTTGTACTTCGAAAGGCTAAATTTAGAATCACGTGCAAAGTGGGTATTTTTGGTGGGTCAATAATCATTCAGATGTTTCAGAACTAAATTTATTTGTAAAATTGATATTCGATTCTAATGTGACTACTTTTTTTTTATAATCTTTATTTTAGGATTAATCGCAGGCCGGCAGTGCACTAAATTTAAAAATGATTTAGTGAAAATACGTCTTTCATGCTATCGATGTTTTTATTCCACTTTATAGTTTGACTGACGCAAATTCTCTAATTATAGATTATGTTGTGCATGTATTAAATATACTCTGCTCATGTTTCTCTTTCATAGTTCTAAGTTTTAATGAAAAAAAAAAAAAAAAAAAAATGTGAGTAGGTTTATTTTTCCGTTGAAGTTTAGTTTATTTATATTGGCGCCTAGCTTTTTTTTTTTTTTTCAAGAAATTAGAAAGAATTTATGACAGCAGGTATATTGTGCCCTAATCGTAAAATAGTAACATAATAAATAAATAGACTCACGAGTTTTTCGTAACAAAATAATACAAAAACACTGTAGTATTTGCTCTGTTATTGTAAATTTGAGGTTATGTTTGTATCTATTGCCAAAATGTAACATCTAAAACTGTTATTAGATTACTGATGCAAACTTCGTATCACAATTGTAATTGAAAGTACACTATTATCAGTATTATAAACTTACATAGCCTCACCTACTGATAATATGAAATTTTAATTGAAATACCCTTTTTGAGATATAAAAATTCACATTTCAACTTTCTACATCATACCGACTTTACCCACACTATTTTAATTCCTTCTCTCTTATTCCTTTTCACCGCATAATTTCGCATAACACTTTCACGATATTCTTCTGCACCACACAGCACCAAACTGAATTAAATCCAACTCGCAACACTTAAAACATAACCTAAAACCAGATGTTAGTTAGGGTTCGTATATTGCCACTACAGTTCCGTTTAAATTAATATCCCAATTGGGGCAGGGATTTCGGTCGAATGGTTTTCCTATGCGTCGACAGCATCGAAAATACACCACTGTGGACGCGTGCAACGCGGTGGTTGTGTGGACGTCTGACCGATTTTATTCTTCGGTTCATTCAACAATAACAAGAAAAAAAAGAACACCGTATTTTAATTCGGGAATTTGAGTGGGGATGGTACAGAAATAGACGAATCCCAGATGTACTTTAGCTGACTTTTTTTTTGCTATATAAAAACGTGAAACTGTTTCGCGTGTTATTGTCTTGTATTGTTGCAAATTTTTGATTTTTTTCTTGTTGTTTGGGATTGTGGTAGTGATGGTAAAGTAAACATACTTTTTTTTCTTTTGAGAATTTGGCGCTGGGTCTTAGGAGGAATATAAATTTGTCATAATTGAGTTGTTTGAATGTTTCCTCGGCCGTTAATGTTAATTTTTTGCAGTAAAATATGTTGGCAGACAAATTTTATGGATACAGATTCCATACGCATTAAAAGAATTGGAATATGTGGATAAAAATAAAGATTTTGTAATTTATTACATGAGTGCGAAAACTACTTACAAGAATTCTAAATTTTGAAAAATATAATTAACATCATTTTAAACATATTTTGCTATAAACATTCTCTGTGGGACGTATACAGGGTATTCCACGTAACTGGTTCATTAAAAGTTTATGATGTTCTATTATTTACTTATATTTGAGATTTTGCCACCAGTATCTGTTCGATTGGAACTATAAATGTAAAATACCTCAACCAAAATATCACTTCCGGTTGACCGGAAATGGATATCAACTTTGTTATTTTAAATAGAATGATATAATTTTTTAATTCATTTTTAATTCTACAACTAAAATACGTTCAGTTCATTAGCTATTCCTATAGCTACATGTTGCCGTTTTTGAGTTATTTAAGTTTTTCTTTTTTTTTTAGTCATAATCATTGCATCATTGAGAAATTAATATCTCGGTAAATACTGCAAGCAGAGACTCCAAATTTGCTATGTTATGAATATAGATATTACTCTAAGAAACGGTAAGCACACTTTACATTCTAACATACAGGGTGTTCAAAACTGAGGAACAAAGTGACATATTTTCAAATGCAGAAACTCATTTTTTTTAAATAGAACACCCTGTATTTTAATTCGAATTAGGAAGTAAATATCATCCCTATCACTTTATATGAGCATTCCTATACCTATCTTTAATAGATTTTGAGATATGAATGACTTTTTGTTAAACAGACTAAGTAGCCTATTCTTTAAATGTTTGTAGCTGGCTCTGAAATGGATTCACGTCAAATTCATGTATTATTTTTGAATAACCATACAAGAATGTCTGTTCGAATAGTCATTTCTATTAATATTGCGTTGTACGAAAGTGTAATTACAATGATATACATAAAAACACTTTTGGTTAGTCAAATGAATTTGACATTAATCCCATTCAGAGCCAGCTACAAACACGCAAAGATAGGGCTACTTAGTCTGTTTAACAAAAAGTCGCACATATCTCAAAATCTATTAAAGATAGCTATAGAGAATGGTCATATAAAGCGATAGGGGAAGATATTTACTTCCTAATTCCGACTTAAAATAGAGGGTGTTCTATTTAAAAAAAATGAGTTTTCTGCATCTGAAAATATGTCACTTTGTTCCTCAGTTTTGAACACCTTGTATGTTAGAATGTAAAGTGTGTTTACCGTTTCTTAGAGTAATATCTACAGTCATAACATAGCAAATTTGGAGTCTCTACTTGCAGTATTAACCGAGATATTAATTTCTCAATGATGCAATGATTATGACTAAAAAAAAAGAAAAACTTAAATAACTCAAAAACGGCTGCTAGTAGCTATAGGAATAGCTAATGAAAACTGACGTATTTATAGTTTTAGAATCCAAAAATGAATAAAAAATTATATCATTCTATTTAAAATAACAAAGTTGACATCCATTTCCGGTCAACCCGAAGTGATATTTTGGTTAAGGTATTTTGCATTTATAGTTCCAATCGAACAGATACTGGTGCCAAAATCTCAAATATAGGTAAATAATAGAACATCATAAACTTTTAATGAACCAGTTATGTGGAATATCCTGTATAAGCTATAGTGACAAAAATTAGAAATTGTTTAGGTAGTTAATTTATCAATTAATATGCACATATAAATCTTCACAAAAGGCAAGTTGTTTTTATAGATCCATAAATCCATAAATCGAAATCTAATACCAGGATAATGAACTGAGAAAGCTTAATTCTTTAAAAATTACTAAAAACAAAAAGAAATACAGAATGCGATATTAAGTATAGAATGTATGTTTTCAAGGTTAATTGCTATTTATACAAACAAAAGTTAAAATTACCAAAAAAACGTATTAGGCAATAAATTTACGACTTTTTACAGTGTATAAATGAAAATAAAATATTTCATTACGAACGTGACTAACAAATCAACACATTTATGCATTTTTTAATACGCCCGCGTTAAATAGGTTGCCTATACGATCACTCATAAATAAGGCATACAACAACGTATATAAATAAAAATCCCCTACATTAAAGTTCGATGATTTTAAATAAAAATAAAATAGAATACTCATCGTTTATTTTAATGTATTAATTAATATCGGTGGCAATTTTTCCTATCTTAAGGCTTTTATAAATAAAAACAAAGGAAATTCATTTTCGCATTGCCAAATTACAATGGTCACTATTTTTAGCATTAAATCCGATACGTCACATTACATTGTAAGGACGTGCCTACACTCGAGCGACAACCGACAATCTTAGCGTTGTTTGAAGGTATTTTTATCCGCGACAGCACTCGGTCGAAGGTTGAATTCCTTAGCTGCTTTAAATCGAAAACTGTCGACAGACAGATGGACTGACTGGATGAAACGAAATACATACTGGGTACTTATCATTAGAATTCTTTTTGAACGTAAAAAAGGATTGAAGGAATGGCTTAACAACGAATATTATTTCCCTAAAATAACCATAAAATTGAAATTGTGAATTGAGTTTTTGCTATAACGTCATAGTTTCGACAATAAAATTCACGGTTTCAGCCATTTGAAAACTTTATTCAGGGACGTTTGTATAACCAAAGAAACTTTATATGAAAATGTTCATCTTGAAATATTGCATTTATTGCCATCTGGTGAATAATGTTAAAATCAAGAGTGAACTATAGTGTATACCTGGTTGCCTGTTTTTGGGTATTTATTCTTTATTGTTTAACCATTTTTTTTTGTAATGCAGGCCTTATAGATATATAATTTAGAGGGAATACGGGCTTTTCAAATTTTATCCCATTTTTTTTTAAACAGTATTCCTAACATTAAAACTAAAAAAAATTTATTTATTTAGTAAAATTGACAGTAATTTTTTTCAGCACTTATGTTTCTAAGTGTGACGTCCATAAAATGCGAACAACAAAATTTGTAAACTCACACCCATAATCATTTCATTTTCATTTTCATCGACGTATAATAAAATAGCCAAATTCAAATTTCCCGCCACTATTTTTAGTAACTTCAACGTAACGGCATTAAAATAACTATAAATGTACACAGAGATTCAAAATGATTGTCAATTCCGCTCCTATAGATAGTAACAGGGTATAGGTATATGCCGCGTGTTTGTAATGAAGGTTTGAACTAAGTCAGTGTTGGAACATAAGAAAGTAAACGGATCTGTCATAAATAAGGAAAACGTAACCTATATTTGAACCTCGCATTATATAACGACTATGGATTGGTGTTTCTGCTTGTAAAAATGAAATGTAATTAATTTAACTTTACAAATTATGATTTTAAATTCAGTACTACTGGTGTGTAACTAAATTTATTTATTACTTTAAATTATATACATACAATTAGTATAATTATTAAGTGACAAAACTGCATCTCTCAGTTTCTCTATGGTATGCATGCAGTTTCTATAGATCTATTTTTTAGATAGCGAACATGAAGTAATCTAATGGGGTAGATAGGCGATCTTGGTGGCATCTTTGTGCTCTAACGAACCTGTCAGCAAAAACTGTTGAAGATATTGGCAGGTTTGTCGAGCAGTATGTGCTGCAGCATTATCGTGCTGAAAATAACCTGCTTCAAGCTCATTTTCTTGTAACTCTGCAATAAACAATTCCAACATCTGTTGGTAACGTTGGGCTGTTACAGTTTCCTCGAAGAAAATTGGCCTATTATTCGTTGCCTGGAATAGCTAACAAACTCCAACTTTTACGGGATGCAATTGCGTTTCTCGAAATTCGTGTGGATTTTCTGCAGACAGATACAATAGTTTTGTAAATTGATATAGTCTGTTAGATAAACCAGGCTTCATCCGAGAAAAATGATTTGTTTAGCAAGTCATCGTCCCTTAAATTGTTATTAACCAATGACAATATTCCAATCGCCTATCGTGATCTAATGGTAATAATTCTGTACGTAGAAACTTTATAGGGATGAAAATATAACTTTCTTCTGACAGCTCATTGCGCTGAAGTGTATGATAAGCCTATAAAATTATAAAATGTAATAAACTATTTCACTTAATGTTAATATTGATTTTTACCTGTTTGTTGAGCTATTTACCACAGATAAATTCCCTTATTTTCTTACAGTATTCAGAAATACTATAGTTGGTGATATTAGATGTAAATATAAACGATTTGAAAAAAAATTATTAGATAAATAATCGAAAGACTACAACACGCACGCCAATGTCGCTAAATGTCAAGAAAATTCATTTAATGTATGAAATTTGTATGTATCTGCTCATTAAATTGGTAATAAGTATAGATAATTTTTTCCGGAAAACAGTTTTTTTCTTACGGCAATCATTTTGAATCACATGGTATATATACTGGGTGTCCACACTTAAGTGTGCACTATTGATAACTTTGTTATCTTTGGAGGTACAGAATCGGTCAAATGGACAAAGTAGTACGTACTATTTTTTATGGCGGTCATCCATTGTGAAAACAGAAAAACAATTGAGCGTCGCGTTCTCTAGATATTCGTTCAAAATTATTTTTTTTTTAATGGAACGCCCTGTATATTTTTTTGCAATTTAAAAGAAAATTCCAAAACTGAACAAAAAGTCTTACTACACTATTATAAAAAAATGTCAAATAAAGTAGTTACTGAGAAATCTTTATCTTTGCTTTGTTGGCATGAAATTGATATACCTATGGAAAATTAAAGCGTCACATTCATTAAAGCGTTTAATTTAATAAACAAATAAAAATAAATACAAAAATAGTCAAGAAAATTACTCAAATTAAATGTTCAAAGACACCTCCTTCCATTTCAATACATTTTATCAATCTTTTTGACAATCATTTTGAATCACATGGTAATACAAAATAGTAGGTAATTTTATGTTTCAACGTTAAAATTACTAAGAATAATTGCGGGCAATTTAAATTTATTTTAAGTAAATTGTAACGATTTCACATACATTCTACAAACGGATGCTTAGAATACTATATAGGAATTTAATAAGTATTTTTTTGTTAGCATATCGATTGTTTTCTTGCAGAACAACGTCAAATCATGATTTTCTTTTGATCTCGGATTACGTAGACTTTTGGGAATTCTCAGTCGAATTAATTAATCACATGTTTAAATTATTAACTTATTATAACTTATCCGTTTTTCCTTTACTTTAGAATATTTTGTAATTCATCTTCCCACACGATCAAACAAAAATAGATAACTCCAATAAAATTCGTCTGACATTGGTGATTTCGCGAATTCGTACGTCCTCGGTAAAATTTTCATCAGATCATTTTTCACCATGTTTAGTAATCAAATTCAAATAGGAACAGATGTACCTACGCAACGCACATAAACACACAAACGCGAAATCTACGTCAGCTATTATCATGCCAAAAACTAATCGGAGTCGTACATACATGTCGTATCGGAGAACATTATTGGTGTATCGGCGGTTTTGTATGAATGCCAAAAGTTGACTCGGTATGATGAGTTTTTAAATTCGCTTTGTATTTCGATCGCACAGTTTGGAACACGACCGTGCCTATTGGCATTAACTCATTCGATAATTACTGTTGAACATATGTTTATAAAACGGTTTATTTTTGGTCGTGGGAAAAAGTGAAAATCACACCTGAATCTATTATGAGAAATTTATATAGACGATCGATCAAAACGCATGTATTCCGCACATGCACAAATCAAATCAAAAGGAATATATTGTCGAATCGATTGCCTAATTTATCAAAAATACTTTTATAAACAAGTTCAATCTCACCACAGCTTTCAAATTTATAAAAAGAGGGTTATGTCTCTTTATATAATACTATATGTGAACAAAAACTTAACACAGTGCACTCAACTTACCTGATATATTTTAATGAATATATCCTTTGCTTCTTGTATACTACACACTTTTCACCTAATTTTCTTTCATAAAATAGATAAGTACTACTACATCCCACAATTTAGCACAAATTCCACATCGTTATTCAAGAAATATCTCTTCATCACTAACTTATTAACACATTTAGTACAACCAAACGTATGAACTATGTGATGCACCATATTCTATATCGTTTAAGATTTGTTTTATTGCAATAACAATTATGTGATAATATTTTGCGAGCTCAAAAAGCATCAACTGTCAATTAAGTGCATTAACAGCGCATGCGGCTTTATTTGGTACTAATTTAAAAGTTAACGTTTTATTTTTAATGTCAAATAAAACATTTAAAAGCAGAATTTTAGACACAGAATTAAAACACCACAGAGAAAAAAAGGTTGTTTAAAACACAGAAATATTTCTTTGTCGTTATTTAAAACAACCATTCCTTTAATTCATTCTTACATATGTATTTCTTTTATCTTCGGTTGAAACAAATGTGTTTGTAACTGTAAAAAATGGTTCTTTCAAGTAAAAGCAGACATACTTCTTTGTTTTAAAGAATTTTCTTTCTCTGTGTATGGTATTGTACATCATATGCACTTATTCACTTAATTCCTATTTATTGCTCGCATAAAATTTACAATAAATATGTTTGTTAAAACAATTTCCCAGCAATTACTGATGTATATATCAAAATAAAGTTACTAAGAAAATGCGGCAAATTTGAATTTTGCTTGATTTATTATTAATTCTAATTTGAGATTGGCATTGAAATACACAGAACGAAACAATGTTAAATAGAAAAAAGAAATCAGTTATTTTAAGAATAAATGTTACAGACGTGTGTCCTTTAGATAATCCCAGATATTTTATTTAAAATGAAACTACTGGTTTATTTTTCTTTCGACGCTACATAGATCGATTGTTTTATCTCGAAATATATCTATCTGTTTGCCAGTTATATTTACAGGCATTAGATTTTCCGGAGAACCAACTTTTTTTTGTTATTCAGCTCTTTCCATGTCTTTATTTATACAGAATACAAGATTTTATTTCATAAATAGCTATATAGCTAATAATACTAAATATAATTTACTTTGCCAAAGTCTATAGGTTTGTTCGCTGGTGTTACACTTTCTACACTGACTTGTGATTAAAATAAGATAGAAGATTTACTCTGTAGGTACCTAAGAAAGATAAAACATGCACCAGTGTAATTGGTATAACACCAGCGAACAAACCTTATGTGTAGCATTCTGGCGGGAAGTCCGTTCATTTGAATTTTATGATTCTCTTTCAAGGTTATTACTTTTTTAAAATATTTTATACGATAGTCTCTTTAAAATAGTATTATTAAAGAATTGTGAGATAATCGCGTACAGGGGCAGCTTTTGTTCTTTATAATAGGGACATTGAATATAAAACATAATCAAAAGTTTCAGTTAGGGGATCATTGCAATCTTTTCTTCAGGCAGAATTAGTTGCAATAAATCAGGCAGTAGTTTATACATATTAGACGCGAATGGGAATTTATATGGGACATGAGAATTATGAGAGTCTGTATTAGAAGTGTCAGAGAATTTAAAAAATCCCATTGATTTATTATTAGATACTTGGCATATGTTGCGTGAGGAGAGTAGAAAAATTGTTTTGGACTAGGGCTCACGTAGGTACAATCGGTAATGAGAGGGCAGATCATTTCGGCTAACGTAGTTAAAAAAGCGTTTAGGGATAAACTTGATAATGATTGGCAGGGAGGTGGAACATTGATGTTTCGGATATTTGGAAGTGAACTAGGAAATTTATCCATCTAAGGGGCTCTTAGGTATTCCTGTTAGCAAATTCTACAAATATATAGCAGTAGGCAAACGACTCCAGACGAAATTCTGTGTTGGGGCTTAAAGATTTTGTGTTACGCCACTGAATAAAGTGTAAGGTTGGCAATCATATTGGTACTACCGTGCTTTGTGCACATACGCAATTTATTTCGTTTTATTCTCTAACATCAAAGGAATAAATAGCAAGTTCCCTCTTCGCGACCAGCAACAAGATAGATGGACTAGGCGTACTGGGATTATTTTGAGAACAGGTCAATGGACAGGCGGGTATACTTTGCCCGTAGCGCGAAATTGCAAAAAAAAAGAACTTCCAAAAATTTCCATTTTCCAATATGTACGCAACGTATGAAATTTACGACGATCAATAAAAGTCGTTGTTGTCGAAGCAGGAAGTTTATATTAGTTCTCATTTTAATGCGTTCTTATAACTTTCAGACGTTAATTCTAACAACTCTATTATAATACCTATTAATAGAGTTGTTAACGTCAAAATTTAATTTCTTTATACAGAGTTGTTTTAAAATTAATTTTTCAAGGTCAAATATTGTATTTCGTAATTAATGTTTTTACAAATGTCGATTACAAGAAGCATTTTTATGCGGAATCCACACACACATATTGTATTTTCGTGCCAAATCTATAGAACTGTCAGGTGGCTGTTTTGTCATTTATTTGTAGTATTGTGTAGGTTAGGTTAATTTTAGTGTCAAAAAAAGTTCGTAAGTGTTTCTTTAATAATACATAATACATTTTATACTAAAGATATTTGAAGGGTGCACGGGAATAACGATCAAAGTCCATTTTTTTGTGAAAATGAGATAAGGGTGCCATTTTGTAGGAAATTCTGAGTATTATAATAATGCGCGTTCAAACTGTTTCAAAAACGGTCGTAGTCCGTAGAAATCAAAGCTGCTATAATGTAATTTTGCTTTGAACCTTTAAGTCGCAAACTTTAAAATTCATTTATCTCTTAATGTATGAATATGGACTTTGATCGTTATTCCCGTGCACCCTTCATTTATAAATGTGAGATTTGTTAATATTTGACGTTTGAAAATTTGAGGTTAGAACTTCTATTTCGTTAAGACGTTAATGAGAATAACGTATTGGTCAATCAGATCGAAGCGTTACAGAAGCATCTATTAATACCAGACGTCATGTAACTCATCTAGAACGGTTTTTACACCCACCGCATCTACAGCGCGTTTAAAACAAAATCTTAACTCACCAGTAACCGAAGAAGTTCGATATTGTCGAACAATCCGCGTCTAGGACTTGCGTCGTCGGGTGTATCTCGCCGCTGGACGCGAAGAAGCCCGTGTCAGAAGATTCCGTCGACGTGTCTTCGCTGAGATCGTCTTCATCGTCGTCCAATTCCTCCTCCTTTACCGTGCCGCCGCTCATCTTGCCCAAGAGATTCTTCACGAAACTCATATCGCGTATTCGCGTTACGAAGAATAATTAGCTGTTTAAAAACGGCGCAGTCTGTGTGTGCGCGCGGGATCAACGGATCCCGTAAGCGCGACTACAAGATTGTAACGACGACCTGCGTCGTCTATTTGCGTCCCGATGCCGCGAAATATGTAGTGTATAGTGATGTGTATTTCGATTCACCGATCTTAGAAGCGCAAATCTATGTGTTGTGTTTGAAAGTGTCCGTGTGGATAGTTTCGATAAAACGATCGAGAAGGGGTTTATATATCACAAAGAACGACGCATTTTGATTAGTGGAGCGTTTAAAAATCACGTAAAAAGCCGTAACACCCAATCAGTTAACCTCACTTTTTTTTTTAAACACAAGCCTACAAGTTCTATATATTTTAAAAACGATTTATAAAAACACTTAGAGATTCTGTGTTACTACTTCTGGTTTGTTTTACACTGACACTTAATGTATTAACAAAGCTGTTTTAACACTGCCTCCGTACAGATTCACATCACACAGACAAACACTGTGACCATACTTTACGTCGCATCGTATGGCGTGGTATGGCTCGTGCCGTGTCCCCTTATAAAAATAACTTTTTTCGCAGTAAATAACAACAAAGGAATATAAGTAGTGTGGTGTTATATATTCTCGTATATACTATAAGCACATGATCGGGTTTTATGTGTATGTGACGGAAATAGATTTGTTTATTTATTACTTTTATCTGCCCTATACGTTGCCTCGAATTTATAGTAGGATTGGGGGAAGTATTAGATCGATTTGAATAGCAAATTTACTTGCTTAGATTAAAAGTGCTCTTAAATGTTCTGTTAAAACCGTACGTATTCACTAAATTTAGAAACTACCTCCTTTAAATTGCATTGTAGGGTAAATTTTGTAAAGTGCTACCGCCCTCACTAGACAGACAGGTTGAAGAAAAAGGAATGTGCAATATTTTAGGTTTGTTCGTTGGTGTTACACCAATTACACTGGTGCATATTGTCTCTTTCTCAGATGCATAAAGAGTAAATCTTTTATCCTGTTTAAGTAGGAGTCAGTGTGGAAAGTGTAGCACCAGCGAACAAACCTTTTGTCGTCTTCATAGTCATCCAATTTTTCCGCAAATTTTTACCAGTTGATTTCTACATATAATTAAACGTAAATTGCTAAAAAATTACGTACGTTTTGATGTAAATATGGGGGTGGGTTTGTGAGTGGTTGGTGGCTGTAAATTATTGACTGTATACATATACTCTGTTATTAGTAAGGAGAGTCTATGAATACCTTATAGAACCTAAGATATAAAGGAAATAACTTTGAAAGTGTTTACATCTAAATAAATGTATTTAAAAACGTTGTTTGAAACATAATTTTCATCTTAGGAAGTATAACCTGTGCATTCAACAGAACGTGAAAAAAATAATTAAAAAATCCAACCAGCTGGTGACGAGCTGTCACCAGTGTTGCCAGTTAAATATTTGTATTTTTTTCAGTACATCTGCATTTGAAAATTCACTAAAAAAATCAGTAGATTAGTAATAATGAAATAAATCATGAGGATATCCATAGAATATATTGTATGAATATGTATACAAGTTGTTGCTTTTTTTTATATTTAGAAGAACTTTTTGTGAAGAAAAAAAGAATTACAAAGTAACTGAACTTCTTTACCTACAGATTAATAAGGGAAGGTCTAATATTTTATAATGTTTACATGCATTTAAGGGAACCAGATTTTTCAGTAGATTAATGGCGCATTATGGTAGATCATGGTAGTTGAAATCAGTAGACCTGGCAACACCGTTGACAGCTGCTTTGATATACTAATTTTTATATCATAAATGGAGGACAAGTTTTTGTTAGATTATGATGTTTTTATACATTTTTTTTTCTATTTTGCATTAATTTACTTTCATTTTATTATTTAAAAAGGGATTTTTTTTATCTTTGCAGACTGTTTCTATAGTTTTATGTTGGTTGTACAATCATTTCATGGGTAATTGTTCTTTGTAAAGATTCTACGTTAAAATTCACTTTAGGAAATATGCACTAACATTTGATTCAGCGTTCCCAGTTCAATATTTAAATTATACTATGTGATTCAAAATGATTGTCGTAAGAAGAAAACTGTTTTCCGGAAAAATTTATCTATACTTATTACCAATTTAATGAGCGAAGTTAGCTACATACAAATTTCATACATTAAATGAATTTTCTTGACATTTAGCAACGTTGGCGTGCGTGTTGTAGTATCTTTCGATTATTTATCTTATAATTTTTTTCAAATCGTTTATATTTACATCTAATATCACCAACAATAGTATTTCTGAATACTGTAAGAAAATAAGGGAATTTATCTGTGGTAATAGCTCAACAATAGGTACAAAATCAATATTAACATTAAGTGAAATAGTTTATTACATTTTATAATTTTATAGGCTTATCATACACTTCAGCGCAATGAGCTCTTAAAAGAAAGTTACATTTTCATCCCTATAAAGTTTCTACGGTACAGGAATTATTACCATTAGATCACGATAGGCGATTGGAATATTGTCATTGGTTTAATAACAATTTAAGGGACGATGACTTTCTAAACAAATCATTTTTCTCGGATGAAGCCTGGTTTTATCTAACAGACTATATCAATTTACAAAACTATTGTATCTGGTCTGCAGAAAATCCACACGAATTTCGAGAAATGCAATTGCATCCCGTAAAAGTAGGAGTTTGGTTAGCTATGTCCAGGCAACGAATAATAGGGGCCAATTTCTTCGAGGAAACTAACAGCCCAACGTTACCAACAGATGTTGGAATTGTTTATTGCAGAGTTACAAGAAAATGAGCTTGAAGCAGGTTATTTTCAGCACAATAATGCTCCAGCACATACTGCTCGATAAAGCTGCCAATAATCTTCAACAGTTTTTTTGGCTGACAGGGTCGTTAGAGCACAAAGATGGCCACCAAGATCGCCTGATCTAACCCCATTAGATTACTTCATGTTTGGCTATCTAAAAAATAGGATCTATAGAAACCGCATGCATACCATAGAAGAACTGAGAGATGCAGTTTTGTCACTTAATAATTATACTAATTGTATGTTATAATTTAAAGTAATAAATAAATTTAGTTAAACACCAGTTAGTACTGAATTGTAAAATCATAATTTAGTAAAGTTAAATTAATTACATTTCATTTTTACAAGCAGAAACACCAATCCATAGTCGTTTATATAATGCGAGTTCAAATATAGGTTACGTTTTCCTTATTTATGACAGATCCGTTTACTTTCTTATGTTCCAACACTGACTTAGTTCAAACCTTCATTACAAATACGCGGCATATACCTACACCCTGTTACTATCTATAGGAGCGGAAATGACAATCATTTTGAATCTCTGGGTATTATCAATTAACTTATTGCTGTTTTCAGCAAGGGTTTGTATCAGTATTGGTTTCAGTATAGGCCCCTATCAATTTAGTAAATTGCAGTTACAATATTAGTATAACGATATTTTATATCAACATAGTGTAAATCTATCAATCTATAAATCACTAGTTTTCAGTATTTTTTTTTTAGTTTGGGGTTGGTACCAGCTCTGGAACTGTCACTTGTCAAATTCACTGTTGGCATTTCAAACATTTTTGATATTCTGCGAAATTTATGATTATAATTCTATCCATATTATTTTAAAATAGATTTTGGTTTCACAACGATTTTATTTATATGTATGTTTGTATATTATATATAAAAAAATATAATATCAGTATGTACAAGAAATCTCACGTTTCGTTAAACCACCAATAAAATATTTTACAATTCCAATAAAATAAATATTTTTCTTTCATTAATTATTTTTATTACATTATAAACGCTCTAATAGTATTTTTTCTTATTCTTCTTTCCGTTTACCGTCGAGTGTCCATTTTTCAAATCATTCTCGTTTAAATCAAATACCAATTTGTTGTCACGGTAAGCTTTTGGATTTTCTGATTTTCGCTCTTCGATATCGGCTTTTAATTCCGCAGTTGACACATCAGTTAATTTTTTCCCTACGCCGTAGAAAGTCTCTTCAGTATAGACTCGATCTTTTCTCCTGTACGTTCCATGTAACTAAAAACAGAATCAAAAATCTTAAAATCCCACAAAGTAAATTTTAAATTTCCCGCGATAATTTCGAATAATGCGCGGGAAATTCGATGGATTTCGAACTTACGATATCCCAAAAATAGATGTTAAAGGCGAAATTGACGTGGAAGTATTGATGATGATTGTCGTGGAAGATGGCGTCAGGTTGCCAAGGTTGCCACCAGAATGCCTTGAAATTAATCCCGGAGTGATCTATGATTCCGTGGTAGTAAGTGTATAATGCGACGATGTAAAAAGGGCCTGTAAAGATTTAAATTTAGCAAAAAAAAAATAACGATTATATTGTAATTCACCCCAATGCAAAGGAATCAAAAATATCGGCAATAATAAAGTCAATTGAATATGTGTGCTTTCAACTGGATGGATCGCAGTGACAGAAAAAGCGGTTGGCTGCTTGTATTTGTGATGCATCTTGTGGAAATGTTTGTACAAGAAAGGGAAATGGTATATCCTATGCAGCCAATACGTTACGTAATCCTATAAGTGGGAATTTCCATTAAAAGTAGATGAAAATTATCATTTTTTAAATAACCTTACCTGATATATGAATATTACAGGAAACTGTAATATCAGCCACCATATCGGATAGTCCGTCAAATTATAATAGATGGTGCTATAACCTCCATTGCTGACATAACACGCTATAGCTGCTGTGACTGTAGAATTTAGAAATAAAGTTGCTGACCCGAAGATTATCTCGTGTAATTCTAGATCAGGAGACATGAATTTTTTCGGTTGACATTTCCATTCTTCCGCTCTATCGCGTTGTCTCACATAAAAGTACCACTGTAAATAGTTCAGTGCAGATTGAATTCGAAATTTGCCGCTAATTTAATTGTTTGTTCAATTTTAAGTTAAATAGTAAAGATTGATTGACGTTTTAAACGTTAATAGTTATAATAATAGCCGCTTTCGTTCGTGCCAGTGATTATAATCAGGATTCGCTAACTACCAATGAGCTAAGAGAATTTTAAAAATACGTAAATTCTATTGGATAGCAAGTTAATCGCGATTCTGAATCATTACACGAACGAATACAGCTAATATTTAGCAGTAATATGTATAAAATATATAAATCATATCCTGCAAATTATCTATAAACAAAAATATATGTCTACAAGGGCGCAAAAATAAATTGGTAAGTAGGTGAGGTACATTTTTTAACATGACATATTTTGTTTAACAAGTAGTACTAATATAACACCCAGACTAATACATCTGAGAAGCAATAGATTTAAAAGAAACTGCAGCCAAATTTAATTTTAATAATCACAAGCTACTTATTGTGAGTTGTCACCTGACTGCAGATAAACCCATTAATAGTTCGTGGTAGAAACTAACACTGCAGAATTTGGCAGTCGTTTGACATCGCAAATTAACCGTTTTATATGCGTCGAACTCCACTTATATTTATTTGTTTAAATCGTATTTAACGCGGTCCGCTTTTCATTAGTGCATACATACATTCAAGATAAAAATATCTCTTGTGAGATCCAGAAACTCACGTGCAAAAAGCCTCCGATTCCGTAATAAATCGAATAACTGACGATAGCGGCTCCAGTCCAAAAGTAGGTGAAATTCTGCATTTTGAGAGATTCTACTAAATCTTCCGCTCCCTGGGTGGTTAGATTATCGGTAAAATTGCCCCGATATTGCCTGATCGCGTGCACTAATATCAGGAGCCAATCGCCTGGAATTAGGAGAAAAAAGATAGGTTATATTATTTGTTTGTGTGTACATTGCGTACATGTGCGTTTTGTCAAAATAACGGATACGTTGTTAATTCTGTTCGTAAATAATTCGCTGGGATTTAGTGCAGTTTTATTAAAGTAACTTAATTGTTTTTAAAACAGTTATTCTTTGAAAACTTTTCACTATCTCAATATGTTTTCTCTGTGGTGACGTAACCTAAAGATCCCGTCTTTATAGAAAATAAAAAAACAGTGTATAATATCTGGTTCCCGCTGAAAAAAGTGTACCATCGTGATTTTAGGATCATTCTACACAATATTTCCATATGTGTGCTGCCGATCTCCACAGCATTTGATTGCCATCCTTCCTAGTTGCACGAAAAAATCCTTCTCAGCAGTTTTAAAATGAATACGGTATTTTCTGTACTATCTATAGGTAATAATGTTTATCTAAAAATAGATTTGACATTAAGTAATAACACCTGTTTGATTCGTTGTTCAACGTAAGTTGGAATATTTGTTAGTTTGATATTTATTAATTACATATTCCTAGATAAACCGCGATTGCATCTACACATAATTATAATTTAACTCATATCGAGACATAATATCCTTGATTTTTATTTTACCTATCAGAAAATATGACGAATTGCAACTACTTAACAAATCGTTTTTAGGTTTCTACTTTTTGCATACCTATGCAAATGCTTGTCTGATAAAATATTTCTATTATCTCATTCTCACCCAATGTCTAATATTTTTATTATGATTTATCGGTAAATCGTAAATAAATATAAAGGTTATTTATAAATTTTGACGTAGGTACATAGGAACTATATAATTAATTTGCATTTCACCGCTGCAAATAATACAACTGGTACAACAACTTTAAAATTAGTGACATTTTTTTTTTTTCAGAAGCATACACCCAGAAAATAACAGGTGTTTAAGTTAAGTAAATTTTGCCCAGTTTAACAATATCACAAGGTTAAATATAGGAAAAAGTAGCATATTTTGTTATTGGAACAAAAATGCCTTCGTTGCCATTTTATGGTTAGGTTAAACAAATATTTTAATGAGTTAAAATGAGCAGTCTGTTATATATTATTTCAAAATAATTATTTCTATTGTATTAAATAGTAAAATTATGCTAACCCAGACCTGGAATTGCTTTTCAAACTATAATATTTCAGGAATTATATTCATATATGAAGTGTAAAAATATCTCTTAAGACAAGGATATTCTTATACATTAAAAAAAATAGTATTAATCATTTAATATCACTTCTATCGTACGCAAAAAAAATTGGTTCTTCGTTTGAAGATTCCTAGGTATAAGATATTTACCTGGTAAAGATTAATAATATTTGATAATCGTATTTGTCTCAATGTTACCACTGGCTTCTATATCTATTTGTAATAGAATTTTGTTAAAAAAAGGTAGTTGGTTGGCATATGTGCCTCTTTACACGCAATAAAAAAATGCATTTACATATTAAATTAACTGCGATTTTGGTTTCACCAACGTTTATTTCTTAATAATGCTTACATTTTTAAACAATATTTATATTTATCAAATAAACTTATTAAGTTTATTAACTTAATAATAGAAGCAACAAAATAAATATGATTTTGATTGTCCATTTTTCTCGCTAGATTATATAGAGTTTTGAGTAGCTGAATATTTTCTTAACAAAATCTATTTTTACTTTTTTCTAGGAGTTAACTTCAGTTATTGTTATTGTGCAAGATATAGCAAAAAAAAAAAAAAACAGGAACTTGATGCCTGGCTATGAAAGTTAAAAAAATCCCACTTTTCAGCACTGGTTCAGTATAGTCAACAGTTTCAGGTCAACAGCAGTACCTGAAGATGTCCTTTGTGTGTGGACGAAACGTCGGCCAGAAGAAGATCTAGGACGCGGACTTACAATGTCTTTACTTGCATGATAATAACTGAAACTGTGTATGTAACATTTAGAATCTATTGCTGTGGGCAGAGGGGTGTCTGAATCTCTCTGCAGGTAAAACGTACCCAAGAATATTGCTACGTTCAACAGCAAAATTCTAATTGGATGAAAATGATAATTTCTGAAGGAAATGTTTGATATAACAGCAATTTTAATCTTAAATCGTGTGTCAAAGAAATCAAAATTTTTAACACTTATTATAGATTTTTTCATTTAATCTTTATTCTTATTTTATTTAAATTTATATTTTTGCGATGTGAAAGTAACATTTTTATTTTTACAAACGTCTGTTATGGTATGTTTGGATTGAATGACATTCAATTTATCTTAATTCTATTATGTTATTTTACGTTATTTAATTTTTAATATAATTTATTGTAGTATATATTATTTCATACGTGGGAAAAGTGATACTTTTTCTGGGGCGCTCCTGTTTACCAGCTGAACTAACGGAGGCTGCTAATAGAGAGCAAGCCATGAAAAGTATTTTTTTTGCTGTATTTTTTCTTCAAACTTTGGTAAATTTATACAAAAACATTATTGAATTTATTTTCAATATTAAGTTGAAATAGGTAGCCTGCAGTACGTCTGAGAAGGAAGGGTGCATCATTGCCAATCTTGTAAGTCAAGCAGCAATATGCGGTACCGATTGTTGGTGGGTGACCATTCGGACAACACTTCTTAGCGGCTCGGTGTGTTCCGGCACCCTAAGCCAAAGGGCCTTCAAGGCCTGTAGCGCTGAGGTATTATATATAAGTTGAAATAGGTAGTCTAGGGATATTGGTAAGCAGTAGTAAGTTCAATCAAATAATGAAAAATTTGCTACTAAATTAGTGATTTTTAGAAATGCATTGCACGCCACTCTAGATCGTCGAAGAAAGAAGCAGCATGTGTTAAATAAATGACAAGCGTACGCGGTAAAAAAGAAACCTTTTAGAAATAACGAATATACGAATATCGCATCCGGTTAAGTAATTAAGAATAAAAAATAAAGAGAATTCTCTAACAACTACATAGAAATATTGTTTTTGTCAAGTTCAGGTGGAGACAAAAATGGTAAAAATGACTAGTGACGACATAAAATTCCTGACAGTATATTTTTTATGATCATCGGAGAAATATTTCTGAAAATATATCTAAGTTATAGTTCATTGAAACCAAAAAATATGCCAGAGAAGAGAGATTTTTTTGAAATATCGAAATGGAAAATGGTTTAGAAGTGTAATGGTAGTTCATATCATAACAGGTACATCCAAAAAAGTGGCAATTATTCTGAAATTGAGCAAGCGTGAGAAATACACTAGGTACTTCAGCTAAACTGCTGATTGATAGTGGAGGAAACATTGAATGTTTGAGGACGCGTGGGGTTTGAAGGTCAACTGAGGTAGCCGAAGGTTATGCACCACCACTTGTAAACAGAATTATACTAAATTATATTGCACGGGTTTAATTTTCAAGATGCAAGCTTTAATTTTAGTGACAAATAACACTTCTGTCTAATATTTGATTACGAAAGTTTAATAAAGTTTGAACTGTTGATTCTTATGTGTTTGTATATGTTGCTGTGATAGCACTTTTTCCTTTTCCTGCGGCGGGAAAGTGAGAATAAACTAACTTCCGTCGAAAGAAAAATGAAACTCAGTCGAGCATTATCCGATTTATTGACGTTTGAGGAAAACCTGCTTATCTTAAAGACCACTATCTTGTTTTGACTAATATCTCCATGGTGTTACAAACACTTACCCTTCATTCCCAAACCCATGGTGCATATTGAGGTCGTCACTAAAAAAGTCGCCAAAAATTTCGGTATCTTCGACCATACCTTCTCGAACCATTCGCTGTAGTTTTCGGCCCAAGTGACTGCGAATGGATCTGGGAACTTTTCTTTCATCTTTACCGTACCATTCTGATGTTGGCCGTTAGGCATTTTGGCGTGGCCATTTTGGATGCTATTCGCGCCCTTCTTCTTGGAACCCATTGCTTGCCGATCAATTCAAAAAGTCTCGATGCTTAAGCTCATTCTCATTTGTGTTTCTAGGCACTGAGCTTGCGTTCGATAAGATGCAGCTGTTTTTTGCGATATTGTACTTATAGTGAGTATGGTCGTGAAGTACCCTCGAATAGGCTTTTAATTGTACATTATCTAAAGCCGGCTTGATATGTGGTGGAGAGAATGATAAGCGCGTCAATACATCATTTGCGAATTAGAAAAATGTAGAAGTTTGGCAAACGTTACTGTTTCTTTTTTTTTGGGTGTCTGATTTTGTCAATAAGATTGTTTCGTGTGTGCCTTATCAGTTGGTATCGTTTCCCGTTGTAAATGATGAATTTATATA
Source organism: Protaetia brevitarsis (assembly GCA_004143645.1). Lineage (NCBI taxonomy): Eukaryota > Metazoa > Arthropoda > Insecta > Coleoptera > Scarabaeidae > Protaetia > Protaetia brevitarsis. Next base: position 60,205 of record RXPK01000263.1, on the reverse strand, counting down.
GAGTGTGTCGTATAAATTGTCGGTTACTTATATATCAATAATCATATACCATGTGATTCAAAATGATTGTCGTAAGAAAAAAACTGTTTTCCGGAAAAATTTATCTATACTTATTACCAATTTAATGAGCGAAGTTAGCTACATACAAATTTCAGACATTAAATGAATTTTCTTGACATTTAGCGACATTGGCGTGCGTGTTGTAGTATCTTTCGATTATTTATCTTATAATTTTTTTCCAATCGTTTATATTTACATCTAATATCACCAACAATAGTATTTCTGAATAGTGTAAGAAAATAAGGGAATTTATCTGTGGTAATAGCTCAACAAACAGGTAAAAAAGCAATATTAACATTAAGTAAAATAGTTTATTACATTTTATAGGCTTATCATATACTTCAGCGCAATGAGCTGTCAAAAGAAAGTTACATTTTCATCCCTATAAAGTTTCTACGGTACAGGAATTATTACCATTACATCACGATAGGCGATTGGAATATTGTCATTGGTTTAATAACAATTTAAGGGATGATAACTTGCTAAACAAATCATTTTTCTCGGATAAAGCCTGGTTTTGTCTAACAGGCTATATCAATTCACAAAACTATCGTATCTGGTCTGCAGAAAATCCACATGAATTTCGAGATCCGCAATTGCATCGCGTAAAAGTTGGAGTTTGGTTAGCTACGTCCAGGCAACGAATATAAGAGCTAATTTTCTTCAAGGAAACTGTAACAGCCCAACGTTACCAACAAATGTTGGAATTGTTTATTGCAGAGTTACAAGAAAATGAGCTTGAAGCAGGTTATTTTCAGCACAATAATGCTTCAGCACATACTGCTCGACAAACCTGCCAATATCTTCAACAGTTTTTTGCTGACAGGTCCGTTAGAGCACAAAGATGGCCACCAAGATCGCCTGATCTAACCCCATTAGATTACTTCATGTTCGGCTATCTAAAAATAGGATCTATAGAAACCGCATGCATACCATAGAAGAACTGAGAGATGCAGTTTTGTCACTTAATAATTATACTAATTGTATGTTATAATTTAAAGTAATAAATAAATTTAGTTAAACACCAGTTAGTACTGAATTGTAAAATCATAATTTAGTAAAGTTAAATTAATTACATTTCATTTTTACAAGCAGAAACACCAATCCATAGTCGTTTATATAATGCGAATTCAAATATAGGTTACGTTTTCCTTATTTATGACAGATCCGTTTACTTTCTTATGTTCCAACACTGACTTAGTTCAAACCTTCATTACAAACACGCGGCATATAGCTACACCCTGTTACTATCTATAGGAGCGGAATTGACAATCATTTTGAATACTGAAAATTCGTCTTTTGTAGTTTGTGGTACCGATCTTTCAAATAAAAACATTATACTGAAAAGAAGCAAACCTACTTATTTTAAATAGAACACCCGTGAATATCTGATAACACGTCAAGACTTGTTCAAACATTAAAGATGCTGCTTGATCAGTTCCGAGCTCCAGCCGAGAACTGAGATAACGTCAAGACATGTTCTCTTATAGATCACACTGAGAAAAATGGGCTAAGTAAAGTGTTTACTTGATAAAAAAATATTTACAATAGATAAAGTTTTACTTGGAACTATTCTCGTTAATTAATACCTCCAACTAAACCCTGTTTCCTGAATGCAAGTTGTTACTGTCAATAGTGCCTTTATTAACGGCTATTACACAGCGTACCTGACAAATTTGTGGTAAGTAACGTATTACTTACGATTACTGGTACTGTATCTAACTACAGCACATGGTTAGTAGAAGGAACAACAATGCTGATCGCTATTAAACTCATGTATTTTCTTAAATAAGTAACAACTTGCCACAACTATGATTATTTGAGTTTTGCTGCCACCCCGTGATTGTTTTACTATTCCTGATTGGCTAATGCGGCGGAGTAATAAAATAGTCCCCGAGACTGCTACGCGCGCAAGCGCGGGTTAGCGTCAAGTAAGAGTTACGGACGTGAGAAAAGGTCGTCGAAAAAGAGTGGCCAAGGAGTACGGCCATTGTAGGCCAGTTGGACCGCAAATATATTAAAAATACCGGGTGGGTTAACTCAAGGCCCCATCCGTATAAAGAATCCCAGCGAAAGAAGAAGTACCGAGCCTATAAGCAATCGGATGTTTCGAGATTGCTGTTTTAAACCACGTGGTGGGATATTTTAATTCCCCATCATTGTGATGATATCTGCGCCCGCTGGTGAAGTTAAAGATGCCGTCGCTAGCTGAGTGATTCCACAGTCCAAGTGCCACCTGCAGTTAGGGATACCCCGACGAAGTAGCCGTTTTCGAGGCGATCACCGGACATAACCGCCACGTACGCCGACAGAGGATCAACTCGCCATGACAGCGCCCAGTGCAAGGAACCAACAGAAACCGCAAGTTTACCGCCTAGGTATATTATTTCTTTGTTTGTTATTAGTTGTAACTTCAAAGCCATAATTCTCTTTGTGCTTTGCTTAGATTTCAATAACTAAATAACGTTTCAAGGGTGCCCCATTTACCTTATCTTTTATTATTGCTTTGTTCATTTTTTTCATTATTAAGGAATATGTTTTATGAGTCATTACGTTGTAAATTGTTAAAAAAAAAACTGTTGTTAAAGTGAAACCAATATCTTTCATTCATATCAGGTAGTTACTGTGTTTGTCCTATACAAAATAAAACTATTACTAATAATACCGCTTTTTATTTAATATATATTAAATATTCACTAACTTTCCTCGTTTCCTGCACTACCTATAAGTTGAACAACAAATTTAAGGTAAGTATGTTGTATATTTATAGCAAACCATTACCTTCTATATATCAGGTATTTAGTGAACGTGCATTAATGATACTGTTTCCTTATCACAAGTAATCCAAATTGCTTGCATTAATTGGGGTTAATAATGAAGGTGTGATAGCCATTATAGAATAGTTCACTCATAGCAATACATCTACTTGACATGAGTAAATCTTTTACTTACCGCAACTGCATATATTCTTTGGTTTACTACTTGAGTTTAATTATCATAAGTAACTTCATCAGTGTTTAGGATCTCTTTTTTACTAGTGCTAAGTAATCTGTGCTTTTGTCCCCTATCCAGCTGAACTTTTTACTTACGATAATTGTATTTTTATTTATGATTACTAAATTTTTTTCTCAGTGTATAATATCTATGCATGAGCAGCATGGAGAACAATCATTTTCTAATTTTACACCATTTCTAGAATGTGATTCGGTGATAAAAACTCTATGATTAATTGTAAACATTCTTGACTGTCAATAAACCAATATAGTACACATGACAGATGTGTTTTAATTATTTGCCATTACCAACATGATATTTCGAATAATTAAGATCATGATGGTTTGCTGTAGGGTGAATTTAATTGATTGATTGTACATTTTTCACTAATTCAAGGTTTTCTATATCGATTTTATGTCCGATATCGTTTATATGTTGCGCAACTCTGGATAATTCAAGTCTGCCATAGCGACAACTTGCTATGTGCAACCGCTTTTATGAATGCTCGATCTTTCATTGAGATCGAGATTTATCTTTCCCGTTGACTAAAAGATTCTCAGCGTGACACGCGTGATGAAGAAATTGTTAAAATTTTGTTCTTTAGAATTGTTACTCAAACCTTTTGAATTACGATGGAAAGATAATTTAACAAGCATTTTGCCCTATGGTTGAAGTCGTGGCATTTCTTACATAGTGTTTACATTGGATTTTCTTTATGCTCCGGACTACATCTGTAAAAGAGTAACCATTATAGATCGCTATATACCTTTAATGAATTGCAATTCTTTGTTAAATCTCGCCTGGTTAAGTGGAATTTTATTTATAATTCTATAATCATTCTTTATAGAAAGTTTCGCTTACTTTGAAAAGTATTTTGTGAAAATTGGAATGAAATTCGCTAATGTGCACAGGAGATATCGTTTTTCAAAATTTAATTTTTTGATGAAGATATGGCACGCACTTGAAAAAAAAACCCGCCAAATTTAATAACCTCGCAATATTGATTAGAAGACCACATCATGATAATATTCTTGATCACCGACTAGTGTGTTGCTATGGGGTCAATGATCATGAAAATAATATTAATACTTAATACATTTACAACTAAGATAACTACGAAATGTATAAATTAAATGTAAAAGTACGATTAAATCAGAAACAAAAGTGGGCAACGTACGTCAGCCGAAAAAAATCCATGATCTTGAACCATGAACCTATGTATAAATGATTTGTACTCAAAGGTATGCAATATACGAGAGACAATCGTACTGGGCCAGGTGAAAATTTAGATTATCGTGGTATTCGAGTGTTATGTCACGTAGTTCCAATAATACAGGTGTGGAAAAATTAAATCAAAATGAAAAATTAATAAAATTCATCGATTTTACTTAGGTAACTTTCAAGACTAATAAAGCGCATAAATACTTCTAACCCAATATATTTTAACTATAAACCAGCTGGAGATATATAATCTATAATATCTATATAACATTTACTCTTGTTCTTGCCAAATAGTAAAATGTTTTAAAACGAAGTTCCTATTTGCGTCGGGCTATCCAACAACCAAGTTTATGTCTTAATAATTTGACATATTGACGTGTTTAGTGAAGCCGTTAAATTGCCCTAAAATATTTTTTTACAAACAACAAATTAATAAAAAGATTTTCATATTAAATAAATAGATTTACGACATATACAAAATAGGGTTGTAGGTGTTTTAAAATAAATTTATTAGATAAAATAAAGCATATATATTTTTTTAATAACTGTGTTAATGTCAAATATAAAAATAATTAAATAAAAAAAGAAAACAAATTTGAGCGCCATCTATATCTAAGTAGGAGCTTAGTTATCTTACGAATTACAGATCTCTACTTTCTCAATACTCCCTATTAAGAAAATTACCAATAGGGAGCGCTAGTTACAAAATAAAATTTATTTTCCAGATGGATTGTCATTTGACAATGGCCGCGTTCAGAGTACGTAAGTGCTCCCAAACGGTTTGTAAACTGTTAACAATTCGTCTCAAAAATGTACGCTGCATCATAAACATGTTTATGGAGCGGTCGCCATTTTATGTAGCGCGTTTAGATTCTGATACATGTTGGGAGCGTACCACGTGACATGCGTGGCATTTGTAGACATATTTTTTCCTTACTTTCCTTAACTGTCATAATAACCTATATCATCCGATTGACATATACTGCCCAAAATGGAAATTATTAGCCACAACTATATTTTCAATAATGAAATATATACCGTGAATGATACCGCAGAAAATCATCAGCAATTACAAAGTGGTAACATGTCATTAGAATGGTAGAATACATTTTGTATTTTATTAAAGCAATGATTTTTTGTATGCCCTCTGTAGACGAACAATTTTTCAATAAGTATTTTGAAAATGCCTCAAAAAAGGCGGACCATAATATTAATATATTAAAATATGATGAACAATACTTTCTTTTCTAATGGAATTTGACCATTTGCCAACCCATTGCGTTGATTGGCAATTACTGTGCACAGTTCCTAATATGGGAAACAAATATTATCCCTATTTGTACTGATTACTTAAATTATAACGTACCTCAAAGGTAGCTTTACACATTCGAAAATGCTCCTTAAACATATCATTATCATATAATGGCACAGTTTTTTATACATAATTTAATTGCGTGGATTTGCCGCCTAACATTTAAATTATTATCCACAAGATTTAAGGGTCGCAACGCTTCAATAATATTTTCGACTATAGCATTCAAATTTAAATTGTCTTCTAACATGAAAATTCTCATAACACGGTCCATTGCGAATGGTCCAGAAAATATATATACCTATATATACATAACAGCTAACGTTATCGTAAGAATACAAAATGTGCAACACTAATTTTGGATTATAGCACTTATTTAAAAATTAAACTTATATTTACACCGCTTTAAGATTGTGACATTTGATTAACAGAATCAGCCGTTCCAGATGGCGCTCGTGTAACGAAAATGTTCGTTCAAGAGACGTATCTTTGATATGTAGCGGGAACGGTTTATGATACGTATCAGTTTTTCTATCAAATTCGTACTCTGAACGCGGCCAATATTTGATATATAGTGAACTATTTTAATATTTTAATTTAATAAATAAGAATTTTGGAAGAATATTTGAATGTAACAAGATATTATTCAATATTACATAATAATTTACTTATGTAGCATCTATACAAAATAATGAAAGAGTTTTTGCAGTTTTAGTTCTAATATATGAGTACAGATTCCAACTTGGGGTTTCAGAGAAACTATTAATAGATGCTGCTGATTTTAAAATGGATTGAGTAAATGCTATTACTTTAGAAATTCTTCATAGGTGGCTGCACTTTCTGCAATAAATATTTTCAATGTCTATTATGCCAAACATAAATACGAATGGAGGGGGCGTTTTAGATAGGCTTTAACTAATAAAGTTATATAATAATAAAAAACTTTAATTAAAGTTATATAATAATAATAAACTTTATTTCATAGACTAAAGTTTGAAATAGGTCAAAAGGAAAAGGTGGGAGGGGGAACACAAAATAGAAATATACAAGTATACAATGTAGTACATGAGATTACAAAAGAACTAAAGTAAAAATTGAAATGACAGAAATTAAAATAAATATAGTTCACACATATTGTGATGTCATCTATGTTTCATCAGTGGTCTAATTATATAGTAAAGTCATAGTTACAGATTTCAACTTTGTTTTCTCGAAAATATCCATTAGATGTCGCTGCAATAAAAAAATTGAATAAAACATTTTACTGCTTTTGAGATTTAAAGGACATAAGAGAAAATAATTATTATGTATGAACCTTAAGAAATATTAGTTGGAAGTAAGGTTGCAAATTAGGTTGTTGTATTTTATTTAAATTTAAAATTAAACTAGATTGGAAAAAATATTTAATCAAAAATTCGAATCTACAAACAATCACTAATCTATAATATATTTAATTTATATATTATTGCCTTAATTACTTTCCAAATCCTTGGCGTTCTTCTCTTGTCCTTTAAATATTTCCAACAATTTTTCTGTTGCAGTTTCAGTTTGATGTAAGGGCTTTCCTAATTCCTGGTTGGGGTATTCAACCAAATCCAAAGCTGGATCTCTAAAGGTATATGGTGTCCACGGGCCTTGAATAGATGGATGATCCGTATGCCACAATTTACGTAACCTAATACCTTCCGAATTCCCCGATTGTGTACGGAGCAGATTTATCAATTTTCCGATTTCTTCTGAATATAATTATGGCAACTGATGTATTGTTTATCTCCATTAACTGGTATAATAGAAAAGATATACACTATGAATGTAAGAGTATATTGATTATTCACAATTATATATTCTAACCTATAAAATAAAGTAAAAAAATAGTTATAACTCGAAATTAAACATTAGCAACCACCATTTTTTTGTCGAATTAATACACTATAATATCAAATACATTTAGGGCGGCACTTTTCAGAACCAAACTATATAAATGTTAGTCAGTACTTGTAAAAAAAAACTTACGGTACTCGGCACAGATAGCTGGACTTCTATGTCGTCTCGGTTTTAAATATACAACTACACCAGGATTCTCTTTGGCAAAGTTAACTAAATCATTCTCAATAAAGTCTCTAAAATTATTAAGATTGCAGTAAACGCACAGAAAGTTGTAAAACCATAACCAAAATTTAAGCACCTTAATCCTCTGCTTGCTCCGTGATTCTTACAGAATTTTAGAACTACTCTTTGTAGCTGGCATACGTATCGACCGACGCCGTTTTGTCCTGGTGTCTTGATGAATGCCGATTTTAGAAACAGGTGGCTGTTCGACATCTTTTTATTTGTATGCGTATATTTTTACAAAACTTCGACTTTTATAGGTATATTCAAGAATTCAAGTGTCAGAAAGTCGGTTCTATAGCGCCCTCTTTTGAGCAGAGAAATTCTGGAAAATTCCAGAATTATTCTTCGGCATTATTTTATTTATGAGTTCCTTCACTTGACGTTCAAAGTGACTAATAAAATTAACGAAAATAAGTTTTAATTAGTTTGCGCATTTAACCGCTATAATAACGCCTACTTTAAAAACAAAGTTATCAAATATTACGGCAAATAATACGCTGTTTATAAAAGCCGTCGCTAGATGTCACCGGTATTTTCTTGAAATTATTAAATTTCCCAATTGATTTAAAAGCTTGAATATACATTAAGAGCACAAATAAACATTTGATCAACGTTCGTATGGTATTTGTATATTGTATTTGCTTAAAATAGAATTTGTAACGGTAAATATGTACTTATTATTAATTAAATTGCAGTTTAATAACTACTTTAAACTAACCGTTTTTGTTTTATTACAGAGAGTGCCTCGTAAATGTGCAAAATGATTTTTTTTAACATTAAAATATGGTGATTTTTTTTTATCGTGCCGATGTTCAGTAATCTCAAAATTTATTTTAACATATATGAGGTTTGTTCGCTGGTGTTACACTTTCTACACTGGCTTGTGATAAAATAAAAAGAAGATTTCCTCTGTACGACTAAGAAAGAAAACATGCACCAATTACCTGGTGCATATTGTCCTTTCTCAGAGCATAAAGAGTAATCTTTTATCCTTTTAAGTAGGAGTCATGTGCAAAGTGTACACCAGCGAACAAACTTCTTAAGTGACCACTAGTATAGCGCCAAATTTAATAGTACGCCATGAATGGGTAAAAAGTGAGGTTAGATGATGTGATATTCAAAATAAAGCTTTTTAAATAAAAAAGTTACTCAAAATTAAAAAAAAACGGCTTTGTTGTCGTTTTTTTTTTTAACACTCTGTTTAAGAATTATTGCTTGGGGGACTACATCTAAAAATAGTATGAATTTATAACAAACGAAGCAAAATTAAATTTTGAATAAAATTACCACATGTAAAGAGATGTGGTTTTTGTTTAAGAAGAAGATGCTTTAGATGTAAGACATTTATTTATGCTGGAGTAAGTATTATTAGTACCTCATTAGCCTAAACTGAATTAAATATAAATATGTATTTGAAAGTATATACATATTTGAAAAGTCGAGAGCTAGAAAAAAGCATAAAAATACTAATGATCAGTAAAACTATGAGTGAACAAAATAGTAATTGCAATAAAACCCTAAAACAAGTTGCTAACACAGCTCAAGGTCCTAAATTATAACAACAAAATTATACAATAAAAACTGAAAGACATGGATCATTAATTAAATTTATTTATGTGCCCATGACACAAACTTTAGCAATCGCACTAGCACTGCTCAAAGTACTAACAAAGATTTGATGAAATTATTTATTATTATGATCACATTTAGACCTTTTTATCAATACAATTAAAATTCGTAGGAATCTAAGTATCTTGACTCGTGGATATTGCATATTGACAATATTTATGTAGCATAGTATATCCACTTTTAAAAATAGCATTTGTGGACACTAATATAATGTAATAAGTAAGCATATTTCGGTCTATTTATTTCATTCTTTTCTTTCAGATGGGAAATTAACCCTTGGAGAAATACTTTCTACCTTAAACTAAAAGTATTTGGGAGACCAAAAGCAGCAGATTCACAACACGAGAGATAAAGATACATAATAGTTTTAGTTACCATGTTTAGGATTATGAATAACATATTGTTGACATTATCTGTTGTTTAGGCAACCAAACTAGCAATGACGACAGAGATCACGTGATATAATATTGAATCGTTTGTAAACAAATAAAACAGATTATCACTCAAGATATTGGCTTTAAAATGTTAATTTGCGAAATGCAATAACTTTATTGAAGACAAGTTCAGTTTTACAACTTCAAGAACACAAACGGCGAGTAGGACATTGAATAAATAAATAAATGGCTAGTTACAGGTACAAGATATAGCCCTATATGTAACGTCTTGTTTCAAAATTTCGTAGGCTTACGGATAAGGACAAATTTGAAACCAAATTAAAAGAAGTTTTAATACAAATGATTCCCAAAGTAATATATAGTAATATTTATGACTCGTCAATCTACAGGTAAAGTTAAATTTTATTTAATGTTTTCTATTTGTGTATCATGTTGTTTACAAACCAGTATAATTGACGGATTAGATACAAATTTTGACAGGAATAAACATATTATTAGAGGTATGTACTCTGTGTAGTTTATGTATTATATAATTTTTATATACTTCTACATATATGTTATAGCTTAATGGGTTTATGGGTGTTATAGGTTATGTGAGTTTATGCTTTGACGTACTTATTTTTGTTATAACTTGCAATACACTTGAAATTTCGCTTTTTTTTTAATTAGTTTTATATTCTTTTTTGTGTACTGTGTATAGCCCAAGTAAAGATAATCGTCTATCTATCTCTTCGGGATTTCATTGTAAACTTTCTGGTAAGTTGAGGTAAAATAAATAAATAATTACGATGGTAGTAGCTTGTTTTAATGTTTATTTCATACGTTTGAGCTCGTTTGATATACATTAAAACACCACCTATTATTATTTCTGGGGCCCCAATTATTTAATGGCGGTACCAACATCCGGCGGTCAGTCGTGAAGTGGCATGGTGTGCGGAGGGATTGTTGGCCTTAAACGAAACGCATGGTTAGCGGCGCGTGAATGGCACGTTCCCTATTTTTTTTTTTTGTAGCGGCTTATGCATATAGAGTAACATCCTCCCGAAAAAGCGCACCCATATGAAAACGCGGCGCGAATACAAAAATCCGTCTGCGAATAGAAAATAAAGAAATGTATATATACAAAATAAAAGTTACATTATGGTCGCGATAAATACTCCCGTATTGTATATTATAATCCTATATGTAGGTTAATAGATATTGGGTTTTTTTTCTTTGAAACATGCGATCAGCTCATTAGCTATCAATTTTCATCTATACGTTGTATAATGCTTGCACGATGTACGTATATACAAACATACAAGAATATTTTCCCCAATTGATAATAGTGTTAAACGCATTTAGTCGGCAAATATTTCGTTGAAAATCGGTAAATTTAATGGAGAAGTTGTGTTGCTACTATTTAATGTAATATTTACTTTGTTTGTAGTTTACTTGATGATGTGGTATTGTTACGGTTTAATCGACAAAGAACGCTAATGGACGTTCGCAAACGTTTGAGGCAGATTTAGTACACACAGACACACGTAAAATTTATTGTTAATTAATGCATGCCAGTAATAATATACTTAAAAAAAAATCATGTGCATATTCTTATTTTAAAACTATTCAAATAGAGTATGTATCAGGGCATATAAACTTGATTATGCGCGCCATCTGTGGTTGCCGCAGAAATTACCAGTCAAGTTCATAGTAGAAATTAACTTTTTAAAATGGTGTTAATCCGTGATTGTTTTGACATCTTCAACTTATCCTGTTATGGTGTGCTCAGGGGATAGAATCGTAATGAGAAAATTTGATACTACCTCTCATTGGTTACTGCGATCACGTGGTAAATTAGTTTATTTTGCTGAACTGATAGAGTTGTACGCCATATCGAGAATGTTTTCCTAAAACATACAATTATTTATGGGAACATATACAATATGTAGAATCGTAGGTGTATTTTCAGTTATAATCTGTATGTGTGTGTGTGCGGTGACGTAACCTCTGTCAAAAAGTATATCATGCGAGAGTTGGTTACCAGCGGCCAAGCGAAACGCACGCTTTGGGGTACGCATAGCGGTAGCGCAAGGAGCCGCCATTAAGCACAAATAAAATATATACTTATATACTCGTAAAAGTGATGCGCATAGAGGGTTAACATGTGCTGCTATTGCCATCCTTGCCCATCTTAGTGGGTGAATGACGCCTAAGGAGAAATTTCGCATTGTGGTAATTGCTAATATCAGCAATGGCTGAGTTGTTAGGCCGACCGTGCTGGGAGTCCTCGCACCTAGAGAGCCGAATACAACCTCTGCAGGAACAAAGGACGAGGATTGAGAGTTTTCAGAAAAAAAGCTCCTCAGTCTAATAATATAAATGGGCCCTAAAGAGGACACAACCAATACAATTTTTCAACTACGTCATTATGTTATGGTGTAACTCTTACGTGTGATAAGATTGCAGAGTAGGTGGATAATACCTTAAATGGGAGTGCTAGGAAATTTATCGCTAGCGTTACACGTTTTAGGAAATAGGGGTAATTTATCGTATCAGCGATCAGAATAATAACAGTCACGGTAATTTTAAATCATTTTTATTAGAATTGGAGGTAAATAATTCGCTTTGTGAGTGGTGGTAGTACAGCGGGGCATGTCTTATTTGAATGCTCCATCACTATGAGTGGCGTCGCGTACGGAGGTAGGGCATAAGCTAGGGGGTAAATTGGCCGCGACGCGAAACAGATATTAGAGATAATGAGTCGATGGAATGCTAGATTTTTTAGTAATGTTGTTAAAGAACTACATAGGCTACGGCATGATATTTAGATAGGTAAGTAGGATAGCACGCTTATAAATGAATATTTATGCTCTTTAGTGGTGGAATTGTGTTAAACTAAAAATTTAAAATATAAATATTTATTTAATTACTCTTGGTTGAATAATTAGGATTAAGTATTATTAAGTATTAGAATAGGTACTGCCTGTGTTTTGTTTGTTTTTTAATCATCATCTTTCTTTGTTCAACTTCTGAATGTGTGAAAAAGAAACAGCTACGCGTAACGGCAAGGCTGTCGGAATTTGAGGAGACGTGAGGCTGCTTCTTCCGCACTCAGAAGGATAATAATATTTGCGGCTATCAGTAATAAGGTCTGGACTTCCTCCCAAACCTCCCAGAGTAAAGTGTTTTGCAATGGTTTCCCCTTACTCCGGGCCATGATCTTAATAGTATATTATAATAATCAGGTCCTTGTCGAATGCTGGGAGATAACGAAAGTCGTTCCTGGGCGCAGTTAAAATAACTGATAGCTGACGATTTACAGTAGACGCGCGGTAGTGAACTAATCACTTTCACGTTTAATCATTTCTCAAAAGTAGATTCATATGGTCGCGAGCCTACTATATTAATTTCAATTTTATGGAACCATATAGTACTTAGAATAGAAAACCTCGGATACCTTTTCAGGGGAGCACGGTTAGGATATTTGTAAAATTTAGTTTTCATAAATAAGTGTACGTTGGATATTTTTTTTCTTAGTTATAATAGTTATAATTTTTATTTGTGTGGGTATTGACAGCATTCGTGTTAATATTATATATTTATATTTCTAACTACGTACTTTGTACCATACTACAAGAACTTCCGTTATTCCAACCCAGAGGCGGATAAAATTTTATTTAGTAAAAAAAGAACCACTCCAAAGAAATAGACCACTTCTTCCTCTTGCCCCTTCTACCGTGTCGGTCTGTTCCTAAGACGAACCCCGCGGCACTCGCTTGAATATTCCATAAAAACGTCGATGAAAAATTTAAACGTATCGACTGGAGGGTTGTGCATCACGTGAGGCCGACGACTTGGACAGAATATATATATATATACGTAAACTTGCGGCCTGACGGCGAAGCGACCCTTCCCTTCACACCGCCCCTTTCCGGCCCGGCAGGTGTACCAACTCCCGTACCGGAGGCCGCGTGTCTCCCCACGGTACGGGCCAATCCGACGGCGGTTCGATAAACACGTTAATCTTTAATAAACATGCCCGTATGGACACGTAATGACATAAGTTCCGTATTTATTGGAAAGTTACCATCTAGGACGGTGCGCGACGGCGGGGGCCGATATTAATAAGATATGGGAAAGTCGTCCCGTTGCCGGCTGACACGAATCCTCATCCCCTTCCGACGGAGCCACCCCAACTAAAACCCTGTCCGTTTATTGTCGATCGACAGAGGGTAGATGGTACCATCAGGTACGCAAGGTTTTATTATCGCTTTTAAAAGGAAGAAAAAATTTATTAAAATAACGTTCGCTTAAAGTCAAAACAGATATAGAAAAATGACAGTTCACCGCTACTATCATCAATCGATGTATTTGGGGAAGTTGAAGAAATCTAAAGTAAAAAAATATATTAACAACGACAATAATAATTATATTCGCCGACATATTCGACATCCTTTAATCTCTAAACTTATAAAAAACGTTCATTTTCTCCCCCACAACTCCCAACGTCCTTGGCAAAAATGCCACATAATATTAACACAAAAGCTTCCATTAATTTTAAGTAGTGCATCGGTCTGACTACGACAGCAATATTTGTATCCGCCGACATCTTCGACATCCCTTAACATTATTTATTTAACACCTTTATGAAATAATTTAAGGCATAATACTAAATATACATAAAAAAAGAGTACATCGCACAAAGAAAATACAGCTTCAATTATTGTACTGAAAAAAAATTGCAAATTCCCAAAAAAATTTAAATGTGTTTCCCGACTGGACAAAATTCCTTAATATCTAAATCACATTTGGCATGAAACTAACAAAAATATACAAATCAAATCACTTTTTTATTGAATACCACAGATCAAAGTTGCGCACGAATATTCTTCTCTACAACATAAAATTAAGAATGGTAAATCTAAATAAAACATACTTTATATAAAAGGAGAGCTAAAAACTACAACTGTCTATTACATGTGAAAAAAGAAACGTGTATTAAATTTCATGTATCGTTAACTACTTTATGCCGTATTCATTGTACGTTAAAACATAAACAGAATTTTAGACAATGAATCGTCTAGTTTAAGCTTTCTAATATTTATGATTTGACCTGAAACCATTACTAAACTACATATACCAATATTTGTTAAACTTTAACAACAATTAACATTGCACGAAACGCCAAAAATACTTTTTTTAAATAATAATATAAATAACAATATTACAAGAAATTTTAAAAGAAAATTAAGCCTTGCAGTGCGCTCATAATTTTAACAATGAAACAGTTAACGTATAAAGAAAGTAAGTAATTTAATTTAATATAGATCATGAATCAGAATTTCATGATATGAGCGGTCGTATAACCTTATCTAAAAAAATTCTCCAAAATTAATACTGAACATTAATATAAAGCAGCGTATAAATGAAACATATGTACATTATGTACCTAACATTAATAAAACAAGAAGATCACAAGATTCAATTCAATTATTACATATTGTTGTTTTATTTTCTCTCACAAATCCTAATATCCTTAGAAAACGACAGATGATATAAAAAAGTTCTTCAATTTTAACTAGTAATATTTACATCTGCCAACATCTTAGACATCCCTTAAGATTCACGCATCGACGTTACTGAAACCAATGAATAAATCTTCAAACTTTTAAAAATCAACATTTATTTGTTCTCGTACAACTTACATTGTAATTCAAAAATATTATCAAAATTTCGAAAATAATTAAGGTACGATCTGTTTTATGTGCGATATTTATATTTCTTTTGTTGCCGGAGTTTGAAGCTAATTCCTTTGACTAAAGTTTTCCAAACAC